>CAJDSM010047053.1:2514-13403 GCA_903981925.1 Ostrea lurida | reverse complement strand
ATTCGCTAAGGCTCACGGCGGTGTGCCGGTCAGCAGGGATGTACTCCCCATGCACCTGATTCCTACCTTTCGCTCTTTGTCGAGGCGTCTGCCCTAGGCCTTCACTCGATTTGTTATATGTTTTGGAATGATTACGTTTGCCATGTTACTTGCCTTTTGTTATAGATAAAAGAATCGGCACAAATACGTTGCGTATTGAATACAGAAAAAAGTTTATATCCCGGCCAGTATGTTTTTTTAAAAACCCCAAAAACTTACATGTTTTGTACATTTACATTAATCGGACATCTTCTGCTTGTTAATTACTGTATATGAGAGTATAGCCACTCCAATTGTGCATTCATATCGTTTTCTGTTGCAAAATGATGTTTCTCATTATTAGACACCATTGTATTCATGTTGTAATCTTTTGTGAAAATGACCACTAACGTCCATGATGTCCTACTACATGTAGGTCTATAAGTGTTTGGTATGAGACATTGTTGACATACTTTTAAGTTAATAGCTTGATACAACTGTTCTACTCTGCAGAGATAACAACTAACTGTATGGCAAACAGGGCGATTTCTGCATTTCCATCGTCAACTGCCATCTTATGCTGCGAACCACGGTGTTTTCTTTCCGTTTACTGAATGAAGTATAACGGAAGAGAAAAACCGTGGGTCCGACGATGAACTTATGTAGCACATTCAATCATACTAATATGGTGTTTATATTTCTCAACTTATAATTTGATACGCAAGAGCTTGTTATTTCGAGGCGCCGTACTTTGCTGTTTGATAGCAACTTATTTAGCCTGCTTTATCACTGCTTTTGTCTACGGATACTTCATTTACCTGATGAAGACCACAATGACTTCAAGGCAGATATACAGGTCTACAGGGGACTTACTTCCTTACGACTTATCGCACGGGTATATCAGGGGTCCGTGTTTCCCCAACTGTGTTTGTATTACTGATTTTACGTGAATCGCTCACGGTTCGTTTTGTCTTCGCCTCTTTAGCTGAATTTCTAAATTATAGATTCAACAACAAAAAGCGCAGCCAAGTCCTTATATCACAGCAGAGCAAGTTTAGTATTTCAATGGTTAATTCAGGACATTTTTCCCTTCCATAATCTGTTACATCTTACAGAAATTAGATTGCATTGTACTTTTTATCGTGTTGTTCCTGTGACATTTACCATTATAGACAAAAACGGTTTAGCACTTTTCGATACTTTCTACTTTGATTTTGGTCTTTCAGTAGATGCGCAGGCACGTGTGCAAAAAACAAACCTCCAAATCTTGTGATAGTATATGCGTTAGTATCGGAACCTATTTAAATGTTGTTGTTTGTTTTATTTTACTCTAAATGAAAAATTTAATGATTCACGATTTTAATATCAGAGAAACTATATTTGCAATTGTGGAGGTTTCTTCTTGGATACTTGTCGGTTTTTTTGTTTTATTTTGTAATCAAGCGATCACGATGACAAGAGCCTATGGAAAAGCCAGGCTAAAAACTGAATTATTTTCTATTTTATTTTACGGAAAACTGGACATGAAATCAAAATAGATGATTTTCTTTGTATAATAATAGTTTATTATAAACACTATACAACCAACCAACTTACCTAGGTTTTCCGGATACTATCCATTTTTATACATATATTTTGAAAATGACAACTGAATTAAAATTTGTTATGAATTTAAAAAAACAGATCATTTGATATTGGGATTAATTTAATGAACTGAGTTTTTTTTTCTTTTAGAGATTCACACACAAGGGACATCGGTGTCTCTCCTTCATCAAACGTACTACGTGTTTCCAGGAGAAAACGTCACTTTAACCGTAAACGTGACCTATGCCCCAAATGTCGAGCATGCCGTTTTTTGGACACGCAACAGAAATAACCTTTCTACACAAATCAGGACTTTTCAATTCCCAGAAAAGTATTCTGGTGGTGAAGTGAGAAACCCATCGTTAACTATCTTGAATGTTAATGAATCCGACACTGGAGACTATTCAATTAGTGTTATTGGTGCGAGGTTCACAGCCAAAGCGGGACCAGCGAGAGTATATGTTCTCTCAGACCCATCCAGTAAGTACAAAAACTGTCATTAGTATTCGAGTTTGGATTTCTCGAAAAAAAAATCCTCAAACTTAAATTTGAGTTTAGTTTTATTTGAGCAGTCAACGTTGACTACAGCCCAACTTTACTTTTTTTTTCTCGAGAAATCTAGGCCTAGTCTAATTAAAGGGATAGTGTCACTCATTTTGTCAAAAAAAATTTTAATGAATCAAAATGAGCCCAAATGACCCATACAGGTGATTTTCTGTTAAAAATAGCAATTTTATGAATTTATTTTTATTTATTTCCAAATCTAAAACATTTTTGATCTTAAAATTATGGCCCATTAATTTTTGGCTTCCTGGACAAAAATTCAATTTACTACATATATAAGGTCATTCCTATTGTAACTTTTGAGGAACATACAGTCATTTCTAAGTTGCAAAATGACATTCATTTATCTTTTATTATATTCGAAAGGAATAAGATAATTTAGGATGAGAAAAGAATTTCATCAAAATAAGTGATACTATTCCTTTAACCAGGTTTTTATAAAGTAGAGTCATTCCAAGATCACCGTGATTACTTTGACCCAATGACTTAAATTATGAATTTGATGGCAAAACAAAAAAAATACACTACAATAGGGGACACTTCGTTTGATTCGGTCAACATAGTGCATAAAAATGTTTTCCTTGTGCTTTTATTTAAAAAAAGGTAACCAATTGTGCTTACCAGTATACCAATACATTTCCATATCCTGCTTGCATTGCAGCATTTGCATCGTTTAGATGATGTATCAGCTATTGTGACGTAATTTGTAAGCTGTAAAATTTCAAGTGATCTAAGAAATCTTGGATTTTTTCTAATATATGTATACACGTCATGTATCACAACAAAACGTTAACAAAGAGCGCAAGATTCTACACACTGTATCCGCCACATGTTAAATATAAATACATGTACCTCGGATAGATGAGCTTGTGCTTTGTGTTTTTCGGAGAGAAAAACGTATAAAACTTTGGTAGACGCCATGTGGAATGATGAAATTCAGAACATTGTTCAAATTCTTTAAATCATATTATGAAAAGTAGTACTAGTCCAGGGAGGAGTGATTATCATCATAGTTATGACTCCTCATCATACCCACTACGATCCGGGTTTGATAGGTCCTCAGTACCTCTTTCGTGTCGTAAGGGCGATTAATGGGGCGTCCTTCGTTGAGACCCCAAAAACGAGCCCGTGTCACAGCAGTGTGCACGATAAAAGACCCCCCCCTGCTCAAAGGCCCTAGGTGCCGAGCATAAGCCTATATTTTGCAGCCCTTCACTGGCAATGGTGACGTCTCCATATGAGCGAAAAATTCTCGAGCGGAACATTAAAGGGACATGAACACGTTTTGAGCAAAATTTTATATTTGCAGTCTTAATGTTTAAAATTCTTAACCAAGTCATTTCTAATGGTCAGCAAAAATTTGAATGTCAGTTGTTGAGTTACTAGTAAGATACAGCGCTCACAGTTCTTTGTTATGTAAACAAGACTCGTGCTTTGTTCTTTGTTTAAATAAAGATCGCTTCACAGAAAAATACCATGTTTAAAACAAAATGAGATGTGAGAAACACTAGAAACTGTTTAATTGTGTTCAGAATAAACTTGTAATTTGAAAAAAAAAATCTGCCTGAAACAGAACATTTACTAGTACTAGTATATTCAATATATGTAAATAAAAAAATGGCACGAGCTTTTTTTACACAACAAATAATTGTAAGTGCTATATATCTCACTTGTAACTCAACAAATGAAGTTGACAATTTTGCTGACCCTTAGAAATACCTTATATGAGCATTGTAAACATTAAAAATTTAAACTCTTTTTTTTTTTTTTTTTTTAATTTTTTTTTTTAGCTCAAAACGTGTCTATGCCCCTGTAAACAATATACAATCAATTAATAAACCTAGTTTTTTTTAAACTGTGGTTTTTAAAAAGATAAACCTATACTCTAACGTCTGCAGCTTTCCCAAATTTCTCCAGCACATTTTGAATTATGAGAATTAATAGCACGTGAACTATAATTATTTAAATAACCAATCATGCTTCGAAATTTAGCGATTAGTTTCGATTTTCTGAAATGGGGACAATCCTATTGATGATATCTCTTTGAGGCAAACTTTGTAATTGATAGCTTTTTTATTCGGAATGCACAAACTAGCGTTAAAATACGAAACGAAATAATTCTAGACACACTAGATTTTGAATTACGACACTAATCCATTGACAGTACCTTTTCTATGTGATTATAGTTTTAAAATAGCCATTATTTTTCATTGGTAGAGACACGATATGAAGAAGGCGCAAACAGCTGTCCCGTTGGCTGGGAAACCGTTTATGAAATAGATACAAGGACACGACCACCTAGCGCAGTCAAGGCCTGCGTCCTCAATACAACGTCAACGGGAGGGTCATTTTACAACGCTCAGCAAACCTGTCGGAAATACAAATCGGCAATTTTACCGCTGTCTCCAAAATTATACCAAGATTCAAATATTGAAGCTCCCCCATTTGCGTACCCTATATACAGTAAGTATTTTTGATTTTAAATAAAATTGCACACATTTATAACAGACTTTATAACAGACTTCCGACACGTGTTAAGGAATTCAATGTATAATGACCATATTTCATTTGTAATCATAGGATTATTTTGAAGGGATCATCAAACAGAAATAATCCACCATAGGAATTTTCAAACTCTTGATTACGTCTTGATTTACATGACATAGAATGTTACATTGAAATCCATGGGAACAGAATATTTTTAAAAGAAATAAGTTTTCATACAAATCTCTTGGTAAAAAGTTACACATACTTTCTCTTTAAAAACATGAAATACAATTAAACCATTTATCGCACACATTTATAGAAAATTAGATTTTTCTTATTTTCGCGAAAGGCAGAAAACTCTTCAAAAAAGGTCGGCTTCTGACCATTTACCAGTCACATGAATTTGATCTACTTCACTTTCCTCATTATTTAGCAAAAGACATATACGTTGATTTAAATCATTCAAAATTGTTCATTATCCTTGCGTTATACATTGAATTCGGTAGTATCGACAATTGATCTAAATCGTGGTATATCTACCCAAAATCATTCGTCTGTGAGGTATGTATGAAAATTTTCACCATTTACACGTTACTTCTGAAACACACTTTTTGTTACAATTTTGCTGAAATTGTCAGACACCATCTTGTTTGGATACGAAGAGTAACTACATGTACTGAGTCTCTTTGTGAAAATCTGATATTGCAACTGCTGCTTTCTTTGAAGGATAGATCACATCCAAGAAAATGTGTACAATATTTTAAAATTGAAAATTTGAAAATTTACTTTACATAATAAAAAATGCAGTTTTGGTAGAAAGTAATCGGGAGAAAATTAAAACTATTACGACATTCGAACTTACGACCTACAGGTTGGCGTTCATCCGTTCCCCGCTGATTTGATCAGTTATCAGATAGAATTGAAAGGACAGTAGAAACATAACTGCTCTGTAGTTTTCGATTCATGGATAGAAAAAAAAAATGTATATTTATCTTTAAAACTGTAAACATTTTCATACCCACGAGGAAATTGTGACCCACGTACTAACAAAGACTTGTCCGTCCTCAAAAAGCAATGTAACAAATAGCATTGTCATCACGACGTAACAATAGCCGGGAATTAAAGGTTAATACTTTGAAATCTAACTGTTCAAGGTTACCATTAAATTGATCTAAAGATCAGTAGAAATAAATTACAAACAATTAAAAATTTAACAGTTTATTTATAATCATGTACAGGCAAATATGTCAATGAAAAAATAACAAACACACAGCAATATCAAAACCACAAAGCAGTATCCGATGTTGTTTAAGGTGGAATGAAACGTTTGACGAAGTAGGATTTTTTGCGCCATGAATTCAGTCTAATTAGTGAAAGTATGGAATGAGCAAACACATGACCTGTCAGGCTGTTTATTTAGGGAATTTTTTTAGATGTATTTTAAAAGGTCGCCATGGTGAATGTAAATACATTTGTTGTCCTGAACCCTTCCATTAGCATATTACAACACTGATTTGTATGAAAAGTTAGGCAAAATAATCGTAGATGAAGACATATGAAAACACATTCTATTAGAGTACATTATTGTTAATTTTGGGAGGAATGTAAAAAAACATGTACAAAATATTCAGAAAATCGTCTTTTTTATTATATCGGAAAGTAAAACCACACTGAGATTATTGTAATGGGAGCACAATATGTCAACAAATATTTCACCAAAAATTGAATAAGAAGTGTAAAAAAAAACACATGATAAAATTTTTTTTCCCAAAAACTTGTAAAATAAAATATCCCTTTAACAAGGAGTTAACCTCGTTCTGATGTATAGGAAGAAAAAGCAAGGCAACATTTTGAATCACAATTTAATAAATTCGAAATTCTAGTTTATCTATGACATTAGTCTGGACAATACAGAGGTTGGATGTTATTCTACTAACATATACTTTCAATTGTTTATTTTGATAAAGCTTGGATACCTTAGAATTACACACTGATAATCAATCCAAGTTATAACTAGTCCGTATAGACTTATCGCTTATATTCGCCTCCTCATTGAACCCGGACCATGATATCAATACGTATGAAGGAAGACTGGTTAAATTAGGCGGTTGAATGTTTGGGAGGCGAATATGAATTCGAATAAAATAATTAATTTTTGTGGCGGTGTCCAAACTTTTTCCTTCCTCGACTATAAAATGTTTAAAAGGCCGAAAGTAACGTTTTTCAAAGCGAGGAAGTTCTACTCACTTAGTTATAATATGGACGAACGTTTCATACTACCTTAACCGCTGAGTTAATTTCACACACGAGAATAAAGATGTTCAGTTCAGTTTAGTCCCCAGTAACACACAATCCAAAGTTATTCTGTAGAGTGTGTTTAAAATCTGTTTATTCTAAAATAAACTTATACAAACATTTTATTTCTAGAAAGAGTACTATGCTAGTACATACAGGTATTACATCATGTTCACAAACCAAGCGTCCAGATTCGCTTATTCCCATCTACCGGGAGATGAGTAATCGAATCGGGCACTTGACTTGTGAAGATGGTATTACATCACCTTACTATTCAACGCTCTGAAAATAGAACGTGTAGAATTTAATAGAAAATACGTACTGTAGGTTTTTGGACCGGAGCGTATGACCGTCATGGTAGTCTTGTAACGGACGGCACGCCCCCGATTCACCTCGACGAAAGTTTTATCTCGATATACTTCGGAAGGTAAGTACGTACTATCTCCTCTGATTAACTTCATCTTTATATGTTTATCATGTAAAAATATGTATAATCTCCATTTCACTTTATTCAACAGCATATATGTCTCTGGTGACTGGACAGAGGACAACCCTCTCTGTATCGGATCCCAGAATGCATTGCGAGAGCTACACATACGGAACTGCAATGACAAACTTCCATTTTTGTGCTACAAAACAGCAGACGATATTACTTTTACACGAGGTAAGCCTTTCGAGAAATCTCTCATTCTTTAGCATGGGTCTTTATTACATTTTTCAAACTACGTTGATACACAGAAAGACAATCACCAGATATTTCAAAATCATAAAACTGGTAAAATTCATCAAGGCGATCTTTTGGATTACCGTGTGTCCTACATCGTAGTACATGCATGGGGGAAATTTCGGCCACTTTTGTATTTGTCACTTGATACATATTTTCCTGCCTACGAATCCTAATTTTATTGATTACATCAAGCATGTGTTAAACCCTGCTAAATCTACATCTCAAAATATTCTGTAATATACTTTGCGTAGCATGGTTGTACACCAAAAAACACCATGACGAATTTACCCCATGCCGGCCGACTTTACCCCTTTTCAATTTATTGGTTGCATCTGTCTTTCACTCATAATCATGCTATGTCAAGCATACTACAGACGCAGATTTCGATATGTTTGATGTAATCAATAAATTTAGCATGTATTGTAGGTAGGGAAAATGTTGATATCAATATAAAATGGCTAAGTAACAATGTATTAAACGTAATCATAGTCCAAAAAAAAAACCACATAAAAAAACGAGTGTAGGGCAACACGGACAAAAGAGAAGGCAGGATCAGGTGCCATGGAGGAGTGATCTCTTGTTGCTGACCTCAGTCACATACCCGCGTGAGCCCGTAGTTCGAACAAGAGTTAAGCGGGCGTTACCGTCTGTCGAATCTTAGTAGTCGAAAAGGACAGTCTACATTAAGGGATATGAAAAGATCAGTCAACATGGATGCATCTTGTTCGAATATTGATAATCTGCAAACCAAGGTCATTTTTAGCGCCGGTAGAATTTGCGGAATTGATGACTTTAAGACGAGATGTATCCATAATACCCAGCAACACGATCAATTTTGCGTTTTAGTTAGATGTTGGACGGCTTTCCAATAAAAGTCTACTCCATCGCATGGCATTGCCCTTGCGTATGTGACGAACCCAAAGGTGGCCGAAATTACACAGATTGATTCAGGGGGAAACAATGTTTTGTCAACTGTTCCTTGGCCAATCGGATTCGAGTATTTTACATGATAGTATAACAATGCTATATACTGTATGTCTGTTCTGTTTAATACTTATGCGGCAAGGAAAGGGTTACTGCCTTAGGCATAAAGGTAATGATGAAAACTAACAGGAATGAGATCAAAATCTGAAGTCTGAAAATCCGCACATGGACACTGTTAATAAAACAGCATTACAGGATGAATCAGCATTTTAACTTCATGCAAAAATTGCACCAAATCCTTTCGATAGATTTGCAGAAGAGAAATTGTAGGCAGAAGCAAGGTGGAAAAACTATTGTCAAAGCCATCAATCATATCACCCGACTAAACAATATGCATTTATTGCCCTGCTAGAAGGGAGACATGATGATGACATAGAAGACTTTGTCCAACCCAGTAATGTCATGTCCCCCGTACTGTTCTAGGCAACTTGCTCACTAAGGATACCCCCCCCCCCCCGCTTACCCCAATCTCCCGAGAGCCGGTTATTGTTAACTGTTCAAGAATTTTTGAGTATTAAGAAATTCTATATTGCTACCTTATGCCCAGAGGAGCCTTGACACTTATTGGAAATTCCAAATTTCAATAGGAAAACAACCTTGGAACTCTATGGACAGTTCATTTGATGACATGGTGATTCTAGGTTCTAGGTTGAAAGTTATTAATGCTTCACAGCCTAACGAAAATCCCTATTGGTACTTCGATGCCCAGTGCGGTTGGACCGTTGACCTTTTAACCATACGATGTCTATTTAAGTAGTGGAAAATCTTCATCCCATATGAGTATGCTCCATTGTATGATATTGAGTGACTTAGACCACATAGATAATCCTCTAGAATAAGAGAGCATCAGGTAATCATATTTGTTATCTCGATGTCCAGTGTGCTTGACCTTTGAGATCCCAGAAATTCGATAGCGATACATCTTCGTCCCAATGGGTAGTCTATATTGTCCAGATTATGGTGAAAAGGATACACTTTAGAGCCCGGAAACGCAATTTTGCTTACTTCGAATGTCCAGGTGCTTGAAACCTTTTGACCCCAAAATCAATAGGAACATCTTATCCCATTAAGTAGTCCATATGTATGATATGGTGACTCTAGGGGAAAAGTAACACTTTCTATCAGCCCGGGAAACCATTTTGCTACTTTCATTGGTCCATTGTTGCTTGATCCTTATCCTTTTGACCCCAAAATCAATAGGGAACAATATTCGTCCCATGGGCTAGTCCATGTGTAGATATGGTGACTCTAGGTTGGGAAAGATAACACTTTAGAGCCACGGAAACGCATTCGCGTCTACCAGACGGACGGACAACCAATGATTCCAGTATTACCCCCCCCCTCCCCCACAACTCATCATATCTTTGCAATGTAAAGGCAAAGATAACGAACGGTTGATCCAATCTCGTAAGTCTCCAAAACTAAGAATACAAAAACAAGAGTTGGGCAAAAAACGGAACACCTGGACAACCAGCAGCGTGGGATTCATTCAGTACAGTTGATTCAATATATTATGATTGCACGTTTTGACACAAATGTTAACTTGCGCCTTTTTGTTTATTCCCAACGTAACTAGAAATAAAAAGGACACCACAGAGTGCTTCCAAGTATTGCGTTTGTACTTGGCATATTCTATTGAAAACATTGATCATAACGCGAGCAAAACTAACTACTCAAATTTATGGACAAACGGGACGATTTCGGCTTCTTCCATCGTAATCTTTCCCATAATTTATGTAGCAAATATTCCATCATCCACTGCATATGTGTGGTTATGTTCTCTCACACTTATTTTGATACGCAAGAGCTTGCTTCTGCGTATTGATCAGTTTTTGAAGTCCGAGGCAGGCTAGCTTACAAACAAGTTGTTGTTGCAGGGGTTTCCAACTTGTCGATCATGTTTAAAGGGAGCATTTTCGTAAACTTTTATGGTTCGTTACAACAATTTAGTTTACCAATTTGACCTTTACCATGTGAGTCAAATGCTGTCTGATGTCTGTTTCATACGCCAATTGTTAAACGTGGTTTCCACACTTACGGATTGACTACAGATTGTTCCCGGTTCTACCTGATCACCAGACTATGGGCTCAACTGCGGGTGTGACCGTCAACCAGGTGGAGTGACTTACTACTCGTAGGCACCATACTCTAACCTCGGGTTTTCCAGGGCGTCCGTGTCTTGCGCAACTTCTTGTTATAATTGTATATTAATATATGAAATCTACTACTA
>CAJDSM010047048.1:0-11618 GCA_903981925.1 Ostrea lurida | reverse complement strand
ATTACGTTTGATACTTTGTTGCTTTGCCATTATATATTAGAAACAAATTGCGATCCTGTATATAATGTATTTTTCAGAACAAAGCCAAACCCCTAAACAGAATGAAGATGATGACATGTTACAAGTAATTATAATAGGAGTTGGTGGTGTGTTTCTCTTATCATTGATTGGGACAGTTTTATTTGTACATCTGAAACAGTAAGTTAATTTATAAACTATTTATAGTACATTATGTAGTACCCAATGACCCCATGGTTCACATGATGAAAACAAATTGTGTTGTCATCAAACATTATATGAATTAATTTCATACATTATATTCTAGGAAGAATATATTTGTTAGGACACAAAACAGAAAGATTGGGGTCATGACAGAATTAGTAGCTCCAGGTATCTTTAAAAAGTGTTTTTTGATTCCTATTTTAAAATTTAAAATTTGAACTGTTTTTAAAGTCAATTATTTTTTTTCTTCAGACGATAAAAGTACATTCCAGCATAAACAAACAGAATACATTTATAATGACGTTAGAGAATCTCAAATGATCGACAATGTACAGAATGATTTACCAAGAAACAATGCGGCATGTAACATACAAACGAATCACTGCAGAAGTTTGCCAAGAGGAAACTACTACGAACACCGGAATCAGTTAACCCGTTCTAAAACTTTAGACCCCGGACATTATGGAAGGTATAACGAAACCTCGGATAACTACAATTATCTACATTTTCAAAAGATCTCTATTTCGCCGGGAAAACCACGTGTAAGTACTTGCCTAAACGATTATGACATCACGAAGCCGACATCTGACAACGGTCCAACAAGAAATGTAAACATTGATACTCAGATGTCCTTGAACGATCATAATGACACTGATTTTACACCAGAAGAGTGCCCAGCCGTGCAAAGCTCCGGAACGTTGAAGTCTGTTAGTCGGGGATTCCTCATCGGTTGAAGACAGAGAAATGCCGGACAGGGAATAAAAACAAACACGGAAATACAGACAGGATAGAAGCAACAAAAAGAGGAGAAGAGGGATGGGCTGGTTGTTGGTGGTGGGGCGCGGGATGGAGGCGTGGGGGAGGGAGGAGGAGTCGGGGGAGGGAGCGGAAGGAGGAGCGGGGGAATAGGGGGGGAGAGGGAGGGGAGAGGAGTGGTGGGGAAGGGGGCAGGAGGGGTAGAGGCGTGGAGGAGGGGAGGAGGGAGAGGGGCGGGGAGGGGAGGGGCGAGGAGGAGGAGAGGAGGGCGGGGAGGGAAGGCGGAAAGAGGAGGAGGCGGGGAGGGAGGGTGGGATAAGAGAGGAGAGGAGGCGGGGGAGGAGGGGAGCGAGGGAGAGGGACGGGCGGAGATGGTTGTGGGTGGGGAGGAGAGGCGGGGTGGGGGTAGGTGGAGATGGGCGGGAGGGAGGCGGGGGGAGGGAGGGGGGAAGGAGGGGGAGGCGGGGGAGGGGAGGCTGATAGGAGGGTAGGGAGGGGGGGAGGGAGGGGGAGGAGGGGGAGGAGAGGAGGGCGGGGGAGAGGGGGCAGGAGGAGAGAGGAGGGTCGGGGAGGAGGGGGCAGGGAGAGGGGGTCGGGGGAGAGGTGGAAGGAGGGAGGGAGGGGCGGGGAGGAAGGGAGAGGAGCGAGGAGCGGGGAGAGGGGCAGAGGTGAGGAGGCGGGGGGGAGGGGCAGGAGGAGGAGGCGGGGTAGGCAGGAGGCAGGGAGGAGAGGCGGGGTCGGGAGGTGGCAGAGGAGGAGGCTGGGGGAGGAGATTGGAGGCAGGAGGAGAGGCTAGGGAGGAGGGGAGGAGGAAGGAGGTGGGGGGGGCAGGAGGTGAGGAGGGCGGGGGAGGGAGTGGAGGAGGGAGGTGGGGGGGGAGGAGGGGGGAGGATGGAGAGGCGGGGTAGGGAGATGAGAGGAGGAGGAGGGGGGGGTAGGGGCAGGAGGAGGAGTCGGTGGATGAGGGAGGGGCGCAGAGGGGGAGGCGGGGGAGGGAGGAGTGGCAGGAGGAGAGGCGGGAGGGAAGGGGCCAGGAGGAGGAAGGCGGGGAGGGGGGCAGGAGGGGGGGGGGAGGATTGAATGTAGTGCGGCCGAGTGGCGTGTAGATGCGGGGTTTGCTTTAAGCTCAGAAGTCATACAGAGCGGCAATTCACATAATCTTTATAATGTAAGAACCTTTTGCAAGAAAGTACGATCTCCCGCCAACCTGATGTCTGGTGTGAACTGTATGATATAGCTAGGATTCTCTGTTCGAATTCCAATAAACGGTAGAACATGCAGCCAAAAAATTAAGGCCCATTGTAAAAACACTAACCACGCCAAGGCGCGCTAAGCCACCTTTCTTTTTAAACAGTCCCTTTCAAAAGACCGTATCCCCTGAACATATCATGAACATACTGTTCGCAACATTGATAATGCTCAGATACTACCCTTTTAAAGCATTCGCTGTCATCCCAAAACAGATTGTCCAAACGGACCTCCGGATCAGGATCTCCATCTCTCAACTCACAGCTCTGAAGCATATAATTCAACATCTACAGGAATATCTCACCTCAATTTCTTCCGAGTTTTTCCATACTAAATGTTTTTATCTTTAAGACATTTCATCGTGTTACATGTTAACATAACTTTCATCCTGAAACAACCAGGTGTTATAAATTTGGCAAGCATACTGGCCACAAGATTATATCAAAAGTGAATGTGACGTCTCGTTTCAAGATGTTCCCATGATTTTAGAATTACGATTCCCACTTACTGGAAAAGAAAGCGGAATGCGCGCGCCCGCGCACCTGACAGTCTGGCGCAGCGCGCGCGCGCTAGGAAACCTAGCTGCCGAGCTGATTCATCATACTACGACGCGGTAAATCACACCCCGTGCGAGCCAAAACGATACCGACTCCATACAATCCCCGCTAGGCACGTTAATCTAGTCTCCATCGGCCAAATACAATATCGCGACCTTCTCAGCCCTCCGAACTTCGCACGAAGAGCACGGAGGACTCTTTTGATAGTCTCCACACCATGTTCACACCTAGCTCTGTCACTCAATTTTAACAGCTTGCAAACTTTTGGGGAGTATACTGCAAAGAAGATCGTATATCTGCGCTGTACAGTTGCCTTACAATGTAAATAATATCATATTCTGAAATAAATCACTCAGACTGGTAACATTCTTTTCAAAAGAGCTAACTATGTTGAAATTCGAATGCATAAATGAAGCCCTGTGCAAGGAAGGTCTTATCAGGATTGTATCGTCATCCCCTCTGGGAGCTTTTCACACTTTCGTCAACCAAAATCTCTATCGAAAATATGCATATACTAAATAGCCTAATCCTTTATACCCCTTGCACCATATTATCTATTAAATTAATAATTCATTACTGAATTCGTACTGAAATACGCTAATAATCGATTACACCCATCATGACAATACTCACTCATAAAAACGCATTTTGTTTTACATCGCTTAACATACTATAAAATCCCCACCCGATATTTAAATTCAAACACTTCAAATCTTATCCAAAATAAATCTTAATATAAATAACAACCAACCGAATATGAGAATAACAAAAACAAGAACTGATTCGTTAACGAACGAAAAGCATAAACAAATTGCAATCACATACTATTCCTAACAAGTATATTACTCAGTACACGCTTGTCTGTCCAACTTCCCCGAAATACCTACATTAAGCTCCCCAGGAAGTACAGTGTAAGTCATATCATGCCATAAAGTTAACACACTATCTTCAGAAAACAGGCCTAATAACCAACCCCCACCACCCAAAAGGAAGAATAGTTCAAAATAGCACATTATAAGTGTAGACATTGGCAAAGAACCGGCCGAAAAACCACATAGTAGAAAGCACACCCCTAGGTGAGACACCTAACATATTACGAACGAACCAGATGTTCGACATATCTCAGTAGTGTGAAAAGCAAACCGACTACCGAACAGTGATCGGAAAACAAGCCCTTAATAGAAGAGGAATATAGAGGGACATTAGCAGAACGACGACGACAAAACAAATGCCAGAAGAAGTGAACGAAAAGCAGGTTACGTGGGAAATACAAAAAGCAGAAGGCTTTCACAATGATCCGATGAGCAAAACCACGAAACAGGAGCAATACCATAACCCAAATCACTACGACAAACTTAAAGGGAGGAGGAACGACGCAAGCAGTCTATCGATCACATGAACACAGCCAAAAGAACAATAACCTGGACCACGACGGCGAGCGAGGACAAAAACGAAAAAAGGACAGTAACGGGGTGCAAACTTACGATATAAGCCCGACGGACAAACAACGAATAAAGACGGTGAACGAACAAGAGAAAATGTCTACTACTACACACTTACTATTACCTCTCAACGAGCGCGCTAACCCACCAAAGCAACCTCAATCCAGAGTACATCCTTACAGCACAAGAGTAAGGAACACACTACTCCTTGAGCGCTCTGTGCGCTTATTCATCGCCTACTTTACATATTATTAAATGTCGACTCATGAGTATCATATTATTATGTAAATGCAATTCCTCTCTTCATCCTGTCAACCTATATTAAAAATCGATACCGACTTCCTGCACCACTTGAAATTCGAATATAGAACCGTTCGGTCACACTTTCCAAGAGAACAAGCAGTTCAACGCTACTTGAGTAATCAGCAAAAAAGACTCCATTCCAAAAACCGAACGTTAATTACATATAAACAACATCCATAAGTAACCCCTTCACATGTCGTGCGTCTCTACTCTAGCCCTGCCTCTAGAATCTGCACTGACAGACGCCATCTTCAACCATATCTCAACTTTGTATGACGGACTCGAATGCATTTTCTCCGTATATCCAAACTTACCCAGGTCATACTTATGCAGCGAATATCCATCACACCTGTATATTATGTAAATGATTCTACCACATTGCGCCAGTCGGGATGAGATTCGATATGCAAGAGCACGGTTTATTGCGAATTGTTCAATGTGATTCCAATTTTAAACCGAACAGCCGGCTTACGGTACAAACACAGTGTGAGGGAATGCGTTCAAACATCATGTACAAAGCAGCAGTGTGTGCACAACGCGATCATGAGAACAATGTTAGTTCCAGGACGCGGACGCGAACAAAGCGGCGAGATGTAAGAGCAGAGGTGAAGCCCATGGGCATCCTTTGATTGGGAGGTACGGATTTAATCGGACCTGAAGCAAAACTGAGAGCTACCAGCGGGGAGCGGGTCAACAGGGCAGAGCGACGGGCACGAAGCACCGGCCCAGACCCCGGGGGGGAGGAAACTTGACGCGGGGCGGGCGAGATATGACAGCCCTGAAAACGTGTCGACGGGGACCAAGGGCCGGCGGCACCGGCGCGGGGTCGGCACCCGGCACAGGGCGTTCCAGCGTCGGCACCCGCACGAGACCGGCGCAGCGGCGGTTCACCGGCGGCAGCACAGGCGGGCGGGCACGCGACAGCAACCAAAAGAAAGCAGACACAGACAACAGAGCGCCCGGTGTGAAGGCAGCGGAGGAAGAAAGAAGCCGCGCATAAGCGGAAGCCAGAGGAGTACACTCGAAGCCGGAGGCGTGACGCACTTTAACAGACAAGATTTAATACCGGGCATCAAGCGCTTTAGTCTTCAGGGGGGTTAATTCGTCCGCGCTTATGATGTATGCGCACTCGTATGATCATTCGTGTAGTCAGTGATGTAGTGCACTCACACAATCTAAACAAAATGAAGCCAGAGAGCCTATCTAGCCTTATGACGCGAGCCTAAGCACCGCTGTGAAGCATCACATTATCTCATCTGATTGTGTCGATATCTTCTCCTAAATATCTCGTCTAGGGATGCTGACTACTGTGTCCGACGCCAGTCCACCTCACCTAGAGTGAATGCTCCTAGCCCTTCCACCCACATCTTACACTTAAAGCATCTAACCGATCTATAATATACTATACACATTCAACAGAGGCAAGACGCATTATTGACACATGTTAATCATACCTATAATTCGCTGTGAGACAGGGTTTATTCATAATTTTATAAAACTCTTTTACTATAAACCTTACGCTATTGCATACCTTAATATTCTGATACCAATCATCAATTAAATTATCTTAAAACATATATTCCCTTACTTACACAACACCAGTGTATAATCATCAGATTTAACATAATCACTCACTCTTTAATATCAACTTTCCTACAGTTCCACACCGTTTCTCTCGCTCCATCACATCAACTTCTCCCTGACAAATCTATGGTCACCATCATAATACAATTACCTTGTACACTATTCTCATTTACTTCTACCATCTCTCTCACTGATCTATAAATGAAAGTAAATGTCAGTGACGTAGCCCAACTCCTCTTCTTAGACCATTCTGAGTCACCTTATTTACTCAACATACCAATATTACAGCCCCGATCACACAACACACATCAGACCAAAAATTATTCAAACCACTCACTCACTCCTAGTTCTCTCACACGCCATTCGCAATTTTACAAAAGAATGCCTCACAGAAATTCCAACCAGCTCCATCTCCATCTCTCCTCGTTATCTCGAATAAGCATCCCTGTTAACGGTCACACACCGTATCCCATAGTTAAGATACAAAACTGGTTACCCGTAAAAATCATAGGAAATATAGAACATCTAACAAAGGGTATAATACAAATCAGTCAACAAATGGAATTTGTGATAATTTAACGCAAACAGTTACTAAACCAAAAAAAATTATAATGTCTTGCCTTATCCAGTCCATGGTGAAAAATCTGTTGAAACTAATCATTCAACGCAAATCCCTTGATTATTAAAATGCAACTCTAGAATATATTGTCCAAAGACTAGAAATTGATAATCTACTGTCAGGGCCTTCGAACCATAAAAATTAAAATCCGCTACCCTATCCTACTATTGTTATAGAGCTTCGTAAATATCCTATTCCGCATTCCAACAAATTTAAAGCAGCAACAACCCTTTGAATTTATAGAGTCTCTCCTGTCAGAAAGCTTATGACATTACATAAGGATCTCAAACCCAAATGTGCCGCATGATAATGCTCCAAAGAACCTTCTAACCTTCAAACCGAAACTAACGATCCTCTGCATTCCTCCTCTCTCCGTAATCATCTCTCACTGGCCACTATTCCTCGATCATCCTCTCTCTCGCAAACAACTAGAACCCCGACTCGTGGCTCCATGCCCGCCTCTCTTCATTGCTCATCCATAACATCACACAACATTCTCAGGAATGAGACACATAGGCAGATGCAAATAAAATAGACCCGTGAATGTATATTTTTAAAGTACACCTTGTATCAGTGTAGTTGTTAGTATTTCAATTGCCAATTGTACGAATCATTTTCTACTACTCGATTCTTAAACAAACACAAGAACTGAAAATTTAGATTGAGCGGCCCAGATGAATTCAACATTGACCGTACACAAAAACGCGTGTAACCGAGCGAAAGAGACTCCACAGACACGATTGACGGCAGGCCCCAAAGCTTGCAACAAGAGGGAACTAAAACTTACTAGTGATCAAGGCAATCCCAGTGAATTTACTCTACTCTATTCACAGAGAGGACAATACGTGCAAAAGGTAAATCAACAATGTTATACCCATCACACATAATTCACCAATCCAACCGCGACTACCTAGACGACAGTGTACTCGGTCAAGAAAAAAAAAAATCGTCGAGGCATAACGTTGATAATGTAAACAACTCTCCAGTATATAAAGAGGCAACCAAACCTCCCAAACCAACCAAATGGCGATATCAAGTACTCTCTAACACCCACAAGGTCAACTATAATATCCCGCACCGAAAAGATAAAAGTATACTTTTGAAAAAATGTATAGAATATAATTTTGAAGTTAATGCCGCAGGATTTACGTATGATTATACCTTACACATCACATAAGAATGTCCAGAGATTAGAAATAGGTCTAATAAGTTGTGAAGGCAATGATAGCGGTAGTTAAGATAAACGAATATACAGAGTGAGGCACCAGAACACAAATGTCATTGATTGAGTAATGTTTCCTGCTTGAGAGCAAAAACTATCCTCGAACGCAATCGTGATATCGGCAATGTATGAAGATATGATTAAACCATGCCCTGTCATTAGTTAATCTTGGTAAATCATTCGTGTACGAATTCATACGCTCATTTGTATCAGATCCTTCTAAGCGTCATTATAATGTATTTTACTGTTGAGTATTGACTAGGAGTAGGATATCTTTTATCGTCTGAAGATAAACAAATAAAATTAGATTATATAAACCAGCCCGACTTCAAAATCTAGCTCAGTCATTTTAAAAAGAATCTCAGAAAGTCTAAAATAAAACACTATTATTAGAAAAGATAACATCTCGGCAAGTCTAACTAAATTCCTGTACATGAGCCCACAATATACTTTCTGGTATTAATTAAAGCTGTCTCCACACGCTACAATAATACACCCTTTCTGCTAGACAACTCAACCATAATGACTATCGAAAAATATAACTAATGTTACATCATAATGTCTTCGCTGCAAACAAACACAGATTTAGATCTATATCACTACATAGGGTTGGGAACGAATACGGACCAGAATATTGATACGGCAACGAACTGCGCAGGGTAGAACTACATACAGTGTGAACATATCAAGCTAATGTGGTATCATAACAACAAATTTAAGCAGTTACTAAACGATGCTACTTTCAGAGTAGTGAGTATACAAACCAAAAACTGTTCGCCAATTCATACTCTATGATTAAGAGCCAAATAACGCAACCCCCTCAGGCTCATCTAATTCATACAAAAATTACACTCAGTTGCATATAAGCCAGCCAGAATCCATGCATCATCACCTACTGCTTAATGTGACTACGGCGCGTTATCTTAGGCTCAAGTACGTTTATGTCTGCGCACATAAAAACAACACTACACGATTATACTTTACTTACTCACGGAAGACCGCAAATTCTCAATCACGGGTTTAAAGTCACAAATGGCCCCAAGCCCAATCCAGCAAGACACGAAAGCACATTCTAAATCAGAGCAGTATCCAAAGCTGTAATAAATCGATAAGTCTCCCAAAAGACACGATACAGATAGATACGAAGTTGTGACCAAAAGGCAACCAACGGAAACCCAAAATCGACGCAAAGAGAAAAGCACGAAAGAAGATCGAAGGATGACAGCATAAGAGTGCCAAGATGGAATTAGGACTAATAAGCCAATGCTCACGTCTAGCTCTCGAAACCCGATCAACACCCAGCCAGCGCCTGTAGTCGAAACAACAAGTAAACGGAGCAGATTACCACCGTTCCGTCCAAAACTACCAGATCTTAGAAGTTAGACAGCAGCAACAGCGACAGAAATGACACAAGAACACACAGATCCGTAACAACACACAAGACATAGTGAAAATACAACACAACCACTCCAGGATACACAAGACATACTGACAAGCCATTGTACACTGTTTGATCATCATTTATGTAAACACAAATCGCACAATACACGACAAACAGGATCATAATAATAAACAGAACCAGATCGAGAATTAGCGCACAATACACCATCGAACTCTATAAAAACGCGAGAGAAATCCGATCACTATATACAATAAAACCCTGCAAACAACATACCAAACTTTCTTACTATTAGCTTAAAGTTAGAGCTGCAACAGTATTCATTAATCAACAGTTAACCCTTCATCAAAATAACCAGACAATATCCACGAGGACTGGAACCATATGCACACTATCGACAATCACGAATCACAGACATGAAACACGAAGACATGCAACCACAAACAACAATAATAGAACAATCCAACAGAGCGATATTAACACCTACGAGCACAGCTAAACAAAATAAACTTAAATTGACACAGGAACACAAGAACGCTTTGATACGAATTAAGCAAAAAGTACATAACGTTCAATCACTAAACGATATTAAACTCCACAAACACACGGAACTAATAATGATCAACATCGATGCTCACGATCTGCCATAATAGCAACAGATCATGCACAACAGAAAAACAGATTGATTTCTTCAGTCAAAAACATAAATACCACAAATATAGAAGAACGCAAGATTACAGATAAGATCACGATGTCACTTGTCGAGTGCTTGTAATATTTACAGAGTTATGAGCATCCAGCAGACAGAAAACACACACGATATTACAATAATAATCAACACTAAACATATCAAATGAACTCTAGATAAAGACAAAGTCAAAACATAAAATACACTATAGCATCATAATCAATTACAAAACAATCCGTTCCTCATCGATGACAGAAATAAGCCCTAGTCATGTACGAGTGATGTACTATGAAAACAAACCAAGGCACAAATCATAAGGGCCCACAGTTCTATTTGTCTATCTTTTACTGCAAAAAATCAACACAAGCTTTACTGTATGAACATTTATTAAAACCCGAAAACTTACTCTTAGCTATTACCTACATGAAATATACTAAACATAACAAATTAAAGAGAGCACTGATCAGGCGCAACATAATATATCAGAAAAGTACATATTGCTGATGAGGGCACGAATCAGACAGTTGGAGTTCATCTGCAACTGCGTAGATGACTTTGGTAAGTCGATATGTTTAGTGCTCATACAAGCGCGAACTATATGCAGATAAACTTTTGTGTACTAATTCCACTGAAAAACAAAAAAACTATGAGCAGGTCGATGTGAAACACCTCAGTATTTAACATATCCGAAAGCAAAGTCTAATGCAAGATAATAAAATCAAACACAACTTAACTAAAATAACAAAAACGCAGCAGATACTCGATATCGTAACAAAGAAGGACCTGATCCATAACGCATGGATAAAATTGTAAAAACTTAAATCGAATATCCAGCTGTTACATGGACATTATGGTCATGAAATAGCTATACTGAAAAACCTATGATTCACAGCACTATCAGCGAGGGAGCTACAGATCCATTACAAATAATTCCAACAGGACACTCACAGAAGAGAGGAAGTCCCTTCCAGATCAAGGTTACACCAAGGGCATTCGATGGTTGATCTAGTGGTAGTGAAGTGGCCGGTGGAAGTCAACCAACTTCGCACCATTGAGCCAAAACTCATAATGTAGCTATTAGAGACACAACAAGAATAGCTATGTCATCATGGGGTGCCCATTGAATTATCGCCAGCTCCCGCGAGTTAGCTCCCGTACGCTGGAGTGATTGATCAAAAACATACTACCCCTGAGTTCCAACGGTCTCCCCAGCATCGCTTCCCTTTGGTCTACCCCTAGACGCTCGCTTATACATAAGTGGCCACTCATAAGGGCCCCAAGGCCGAAAGTTGAAACACATTATTTACCTGCTGTTATAAAATGACAATTCCACGGATCGATATTACCCTTGGAAGATGTTAAGAGTATCACGGGATAGCTCGACAGCGATTAACCCAGACCCATGACTGTAGCCCTGGCTTAGGTATCAAACAATGAACGACATGTCGCATTGAATCAATTTCGTTTATTCCAGGTGTTGCGATAATAACACGCACAACTGAAGGTAGAGTGGATTCCGACCCAAGACAGAAGCATGATTCTCGAATGTAAAATAACACAATAATCTCAGTCCATTAA
>CAJDSM010047044.1:0-25321 GCA_903981925.1 Ostrea lurida | reverse complement strand
ACCTCGTTTCAGAACTTTAAGTACTTGGATTGGTTTTTATAGGGGCGTGACCCAATACAAAGTTTTATGTTTTACAATATAAACTAAACGTTTTCAGTGGGCTCATCCAATCACATGTCATGTTACATCATAAATGCTTGAAAGGGTTCAACTCGTTTACAATCTATGTAGAGGATAGCCAATACAGTATTCACTGTTTGTTTCTTAATGTACTAATAAAACACAAGGATAAATCTACTGCTATGTAATGAACCCGTTGTCAAAATATTCATTATTCATTATTCAAGGCATTTTAGAATGTCATGTAATAAATTTATGGTAATTATTTATTTTAGCTATTGGGACATTCCAATTACCCACTGGATTTCACTGGTACCCATGGGAAATGTACAAACAGGAAAATCAATGGAAGCCAAATTTGATAAACTCATGGGTAAGCTGTATGCTAACTT
Organism: Ostrea lurida; assembly: GCA_903981925.1. NCBI lineage: Eukaryota > Metazoa > Mollusca > Bivalvia > Ostreida > Ostreidae > Ostrea > Ostrea lurida. The sequence goes on along the minus strand of CAJDSM010047044.1, from coordinate 24,869 downwards.
GCCTTCTTCATTTTTTGAAATAGTTATTAATTTTTCCCCATCACCTGCAGTCAACTACGATAATACCCCCCAAGGTCGGGCCTTGTATGAAAACGTAATAATGGGCCATAATTCACCGTAGAAACCTCTTACATTTCGTTGAGTAAAATTTTTTTATTGATTGACCTTTGGTTGAACCCCCAAAATGGACGTGACTCGCGACAAAGAGTCCCCCAACACTTCGCAGATTGCAAATAACCTTTCTGTTAAACAACATTATACTAATGAAAAATACATAAAAGAAAGGAATGCAATGGTAAGTATTAGGACAACCATACCTACTCCCTCCACACACAATATTTACACACAACACAGAAACCCTAAATTTTCTGCATACCATCATAGCCTTTAAAGAAAGTGTTCATGGAAAAAACTATTTTTGCCCAGCAAAATTAAAAAGCCTTCTGAAAATAAATAGTGTGGCTAAAACGTGTTTGTTTGTTTCCCTTAGGAAATTTCATCAATTAGACACTCTAAATGAAAGGTTTATGGAGGGTATCCATTAATTCCCAAGCAATGCATCTGTATTCTGACAGAAATTAGTCACATTGCTGCTGGAGACTCAGGGTCACTGTTACATAGCTAGTGTACGATAAAGTTGTCAGAGTGTTAACACATATTTCAAGATTCAAAATCGATTAGAATATATCATACATATATTTGGAAATAACAATATAACATAATAATTATGTCAATTGACTGATATTAGTGTCATCCTGAACACCGATCCCGATCGTTTGTAAAGGCAAACGAACAGTGCATGATCAATCTCGTAAGTCCCAAACAGAATACAAAAAATGAGAGTTGGGCAAACACGGACCCGTAGATACACCAGAGGTGGTATCGGGTGCCTAGAAGGAGTAAGCATCCCCTGTTGACCGGTCACATCCGCGTGCATGTTATGGACGTGATATCAGTCTTTTAGCGCCATATCTTGTTGCTGTAAGATATAAAGTACTGCTTTATTATTATACAGTTTATCATCATACAATTTATACATTGATTATTGAGGAACAATTTGACCATGTAGACTGATAATGTTTGGTGATGCAATTTACAATAATATTTGTTTACTGAACGATTACTTATTCCAAGTCTGTATCAGAGTCTGACAATATGTCATATTCATCAGGACATGTTTTCCTTATGTTTATCACAGCACATGAGGGTATAACTAATCTTAATTTTTCCCCAGAGGATGACCACGTCTGACCCATTTTTATGAATTTGTCTGTGTCAGCCATAAATCTTGATTGTCTGCAACAGAAATGAGTCCTACCATATAGGTGTTTGCGGAAATATGTACACAAAATTGGCATACTATGTTTAGATGCTGATAAATACAGCAGAAGTTTCTTCCACTTTTGTTTGTGTTTTTCTTACTTGTAATTTAAGTGCTCTGAGGCTCTTTATGTACACAGGTAAAATTGCAACATATGTTAAACATATGTTAACACATAGTTTTCGAAACATATGTTTACATATAAAACGAGCACTCAAGGTAACATATGTTTTCAAACATATGTTTATCATATGTTCTCATTGTTTAACATATGTTTGTCTTTGCTTCATCATAGTTAATCTTTGTATTGTTCATACATGTTCATATTTTTCAAATGTGTATATATTCACGACATTTCTTGAAGTTTTCATGTTAATTACATTAACGTTTCCATTCAATACTAGTATTTTACAACTTTTGGGTTATAAGATTGATTTCGAAGTTACCTCTCCTGAAAAAAACAACCCAACAATTCATTTCAGATTGAATCCAGCATTTATTACACAAGTACCATCTCAGATTACATAGTTGTTTTCAGCTTGCACTAGTACTGCACCTGAAATGAAAGAAGGAACAATCAATACCTTTTTACAATCTTACTGCAAACAGCAGATTTCTTTTGTTTTACATATTATAGAAATGTAAGATGAAATCTTCACTATAATTCTAGATACCCAAAAAATAAAATAATAATAAAATATATGAATAAATAAAAATACAATTAACATTCTTGCGTGTATACATAAAACACAAGACATTTTCATACTTATGTATATGCACATACATGAAATACCAGTCCCTTTACTTATATATACAAAATTTTAATATAATATTTATTTGACTAAATAAAAAAAACCAAAGGTAAGTAATAAAATATAAAACTTTTGATTTACCAGACATTATTGTCAACACACACGTTCTTTTTCTGGTAGAGGCTGTCGGAGGGCTGTATACTGTGAGTTACTTTTAATCCAGTTCTCGTTCAGTGGCTGCTTGACTGTATCAAACTTTCTTGTATTCCTGAAAAAAAAAACCCACCATAAAATCATTACTACATGTATAAACTACATGGTATACTTGTTTTTATGAACAGAATTAGACATGTCCCACAGAATTAATACCATTACTCCCACCACATCCACTTCTGGGACTTTTCCGAATGTTGGTATATTCGGTTACACCACATCATACAATTATTTGACCGTGACATTTTTAACTAACTTAATTAAACGTTATCTCTCCAAAAATAAAAAATATATTTACACTCCCTGGGATTCTGCACTTGGACGGGAAGAAGAAGAAGAAACCAGTTCTGGATTCACGATGGCATATAAAAGCATTACAGTAACACATATTCAATAAGAATAAAATAGAGACAGAAAAAAAGTCCACAATATATTTCATAATCTGCAAAAAAAAAAAAGGGGGGGGGGGGGCGTGTAAACAATGAAAGAAATCCATAGCAGACAGTGTCAGAGCAAGATTATTATTATTTATTCATAAACATGTTCTGTACGATTAATTTGAACTGACTTAAGATTTTGTGTGGATACATCATGGTGATAGATAACATTAACATGACAAATCCAAGCAAAATTTTATTTGAAAGTAAAAGGAAATTCAGACAAGTGCGTCTATTCGTATTTTAAAGGGGTGTGTGCGTGTGTGTGTGTGTGTGGGGGGGGGGGGGTGTGTTATGTTTCAAGTATTTCGATAGTTATAGAGCTACCGTAGGTAAATATATTGCTCCTGTGGATTTTTTTCACAATACATGAAAATTATATAAATTGAACAATCCTTACACATTTGTTGAGAATTTCCATGATTTTGTCATGTATTGATGTTTCTGGCAAACAACTAGCAGGTTCGACATGTTCGGTAAGTTCCGTATCAACTTGTAGTAGATTTTGCGTGGCTTTATTGAGAACTCTGAATAACAATATAAAAGAATATGCTTGTAAATACTATGCCGAAACGCAAATGCTAGTGCATATGCTGACTATATAATTTTAGACTGTGTTAACATCCACGTATGTTTGTCATAGATGTTTACAAATACAATACATCTCGATTCGTCGTTTTGTGGTATACCCTTCTCTCTAGTGGTCTCTGCTCAGTTCCGATAATCTTATTATGTAATGCTTAAGTTAACTTGATTTAGGCCTAATTTACTTTAAAAATGTAAGTCTTATTAACGTTTCTTTTTTTTTTTTCCTAACATTACTGCAAGAAAGTCTTTTCTCCAGTTCCCTGACATATCGTCGTCTCTCAAGAAACGTGCACGTGCTGTGAAGTATTCTTAGTTGCACTCTGTTGTGTATTTCGTCACTGTTGTAATCAGGTGGGGTCCCGTCAGGTAATGTTTGTGTCTGTTCTGTCTCTGTCCGGCAAGGGCCGGATCTATAATTTTGTAAAATATGCACACACTTTATAAACAAGAAGTGCCCGCGTGGTAATTTACATCGGACGGATATAATGATAAAGTTCTTTTAGCAGAAATATAACATGGCTTTACCTCCAGGGGCGGGATCCAGGAATTCTGGTTAGGGGGGGGGCGTGAATTTTTTTTTCAGAGGCAGGGGGTCTGGGGGGCCGCCTTAAGGCCCCCAGTGGGTCCAGGGCAAGGCCCTGGTGGGGGTCCAGAGGGCGAAGCCCCCGGAAGCTCCTGATTTTAGTGATTTTTAGGAGTAAAATTTAAACCATTATAGTTAGCCCTCATAGGTGAGTTAAACACCCTCTCCAGGGCCGTAAACCAGAATGTTCCAATTTGGGGGGTGGGTAGGGGGGATGTACAAGACTAAGGTATAGGATTTAAAGGCTGCTAGTAGGTCCACAGCTGGTCCAGGAATAACCTTAGTAGGGTCCAGGGGGCGAAGCCCCCGGAGCAAGAAAATTTAGCATTTTCAATTGCGTCTGGGGGCGTTTTAAGCCCTAGAGGATCCAGGATGGGCCCTGGTAGGGGGTCCAGGGGGTGAACCCCCGGACAGCTGAGAGATTTTAGCATTTTCATTGCGCCTGGGGGGTGTTTTGGCCCCTAGAGGATTCAGAATGGGCTCTGGGCGAAGCCCCAGAAGCGAGAGGTTTTAGCATCTTCAGTTTAAAATGGGGGCACCCAGTGCACCCCACGTGGTTACAGCCTTGCTTTCTTACAAGCTAATGAAAGGCAGGTAAATATTGACCGAGATATTTGCACATTAAATGTGTATATATCCCCGAGTCCCAAACTTTGAAATTTTAGGGGGCCGTGCGACCCCTACGCCCCCTCTAAATCCGCCAGTGTATGTGCGCGCTGCGCTGTCTCTCTCTCTCTTCTTTATCCTTCCATTCACTATCCTTCTCTCTCTCTCTTCTCTCTCTCTCTCTCTCTCTCTCTCTCTCTCTCTTTCTCTCATCTCTCTCTCTCTTCTCTCTCTTGTTTTTTTTTTTTTTTTTTTTTTAAGGGGGCGTACGCCCGGTACGCCTTTCCTTGAAATCCGGCGCCTGACCTCGTAGAGCATCTTTTACGGTCATTTTTTATTTTATTATATTTTTTTGTTAGGGACCTAGACTAGATCCGCGCCATCAAACTCGGAGTAAAAAAAGTTTTTGAAAAGAAGGAGGATTTAGTTATAAATAATTATAATCTTATAGTTATATATGATTACATTTAGTTCACAAGATATTAGAACTCGGTAGAACATTTTTTGTCAACTGAAAAGGGAGGGGGGGGGACCAAAATATTCCCCCCCCCACCTTAAAGTGGAGAAGGGGGTGTGTGTTCAAAACAAAAACACACATCACAGCACAAACAAAAAAAAAAAAAGAGACAGTCTCAAGGATTTTTTTCGATGTATATGTTAATTTCAATTGTTTCAAGAAATTTTTATATGTTTATCATATTGTTTAACATATGTTAAACATAGGATTTTTCAACCATAATGTTAAACACTATGTTTGAAGTTGGCATATGTTAACTTTATCTTTGAAACATAATGGTGAACATATGTTTCAAAACATATATTCCAAATATGATGGAGAAAATCAATAAATGTTTAAACATATGTTAAAATCATATGTTTAACACCATTGAATATATTTAAAACATATGGTATAACGATTAATGTTGGCAAATTTTACCTGTGTACATGTTTATTTCATCCAAAACATAATGTTCAAACTCATGACAACATGAATATAGGTGAAACTGAACAATTTTCACAACCATAACGATCCAGAGAAATTTCTCTCTCATTAAAGTCAGTTGCTGGCGAGGAAGCAAAATTCTGGGAAACAAATTCTTTCTTTGCAATTCTAGTTTAAACTGATATCCAAATACTTCAGTTCTGTCTCATTATTTAGTTCACTTTCTGATGATGACATTTTTACGGTGTTACTAAGAGTTGATGCTGTGCAATATGACTTGCTGACCTCTGGTTAGATGCTGAGAAATAACCTAGCAGGAAGGTAATGGTTGTATCAACATGGCAGCTTCCACGGATTTGTATATATGTCTTTTGGGACTATGATTACGATTAACACATTGTTTACTTCGCCAATTTATATTGTAAAGATTCGATAATCTTTATGAAATATCTTCTTACTGAAGAAATCTATATCTTTATGATTTTCATAATTCATTATATACATCCAAATGACAACTTTAAACCCTTTGTTATATTTTCACGAACACGTCCTTTAAGAATAAGTTATGATATACTAGTAGTAGTTTCGGGAAAACGGATACAGGCTCACGGCGGGTGTGACCGGTCAGCAGAGGATGCTTACTCCTCCATGGCACCTGATCCTGCCTTCAGTTTTGTCGAAGGTCCGTGTTGCCCTACACTCGATTTTGTATGTGTTTGTTGGACTATGATTACGTTTGATACTTTGTTACTTCGCCATTTTATACACACCAGCAGATTTTCAAACAAACCCCTTTAAAAAATAATGGACTATGGATTATTTTGTTTACTTGATCAAGTGTTACTGGTCCTCAGGATTGTTTACTCCCTCTAGCACCTGATGTGTCGAGATCTTCATGTATGCCCTGATCTTAAATTTATATTATCTTATTTTAATTATAAGATTGATCGATGCTCGAAATTTTCCCTTTTCACCTTCGTCCTATATGAGTCCATTGAATATATACGATTAAGAGTTTAACACATTGCTTACTTCTCCAATTTATATGAAAATGTAAAGATAACAGTGATCAATCTTGTAAACCCCAAAATAAAATACAGAAGAAGAGTTTGGCAAACATGGGCCCCTGGACACACCAAAGGTAGGATAGATGCGTAGGAGGAGTAAGAATCCCCTGTCGACCAGTCACTTCTATTTCTACAAGAATATGGAAGTGGGCGGTGGAGAAGCTGGGTTCATTCCGTTTGACCAAAAGTTGTGTTGTTGACATTTTTTTCATAAAGTGTCCAAATATGAAGTGGGTATGGAAGACTGTGTCGTTGTCTGCCGTTAAACATTTATAAGTCAAATCTTATGAATATTACTTACTAGCGAGGATTTCCCCCTTTACAGAATTTGGGTCTTAGATTATCTTGTCATACACAGTACCATAAGGCATTCACACATAATGTCGCATCTCTCCTCAGGACAGGAAAACACAAGATAATCCCATTGCCAAATTGCTACAAACAATGATATATTACGATGATAATGGACGGCCTCATAAGGTAAACTACAACTATCTTTTACAGTGCATGCATTAACACATCTACATATCAAAGTATATATTTCGTTCTCGGAGAACAAACACTGATGTTTAATTTACTGACTTTATTAAATGTTATGAAATTTCTTTGGATTTTGGAGTTTTAGAAGTTGTGCTTATTTGATTGTGTGTTATAAAATGTTTTGATATTTCGAGATAATTTCTAGCGGTTTGTATCGAACTACTACCACATGATGTTTTATCGCTATAGCCACTTGGAATAAACCCAGCAGCAAAAGAAAGTGTCAAAATAGCGGAACATGACCACCATTTCCAGCCATCGGTAAGTTGAGGAGCCATTCCAGTACATTTGAAATATTTTTACTTTGAAACGAAATGGCGTTGAAATGTTTGCTGTTTTTGTCAACCCCTCGTATTAGGTTATAACCTTACAGAGATAGCTCTTCCGCTAACTGTAAATATGAAATTATTTGGCAAATTATATATAGACTGTTCTAATCGTTTGTGTGAGAACAATGCAACAAATCTGATAAAAATCAGGCCTATTAGATCGCACCGTATTCTCGGTCTCTGGCAGGGATTCAAGAAGTCTGATTGTAATTAGATTACCAATACAATGTACATCTGTACTATGCATATGTACCTATATGAAATTAATGATGTGAGGATTAATATTGAAATAATTGTTCATCGAAAATTCGCAATTTCATATTTACAATATCGATATACTAATAAATACAGTCATATAGTTACACGCATCGTGAACCTAATTATAACTAAATGATTCCTGGGAAAATGTCGTTCGTTCAATTTCAGAGTGGATCATCTAGAAGGGTAAGTTGTATTTTGTATTGTATGTAAAGGCAAAGATAACGAACAGTGATCAATCTCGTAAGTCCTAAATAGAATACAAAAACAAGAGTTGGGCAATCACGGACCCCTGGACACACCAGAGGTGGGATCAGGTGCCTAGGAGGAGTAAGCATCCCCTGTTGACCGGTCACACCCGCCGTGAGCCTATAGTATATTCAGTATCAGCTCATTCAAATGTTTTCCCCAAAATTTAGTTTTTCGCTTTGATAATCAAAACCCCACTGTCTAATGTGTTTTAACGCAAAAATAAGGTTACACAGTATGAAGGAAATTCAGTCCAGAAAGTTTAGTATTTGTTATTCAAACAAGATTGAGGCATTTTACTCCTTGCAAAATTTTGAAAATGTTAACTACATTTGTAGCGATACTATGTTTATCATTTGTATCACTTTCAAGTGTCCGTTAGGCAAAATATGTCATATGAAAGATAAATAATGAGGATACCTTGAATTACAAAATAAAAATTTCACTGCTTTATTTATAAAATATATACAGGTGTTGTTTAAACACCACAGAGTTAAGGCTGAAATTTTGCACTTATCCATCCGTTCAGATGGTCCAAGGTTTGGTTGTCAACTTTAGATGAGTTTTATTTATAATGTTCAACATCAAATATGAAAAAGTCAAGGAGACATGAACTAGTTGTTTAATTCACTACTTCCCTTTAAAAAAATATCAAATACCTAATTTCAATTTGTCATCAAATCTATTAAGTTTTATTCAAACGTGATTTGCTGATTATATATTGACTACCAACACATATGCATAGGCCTATATGTAAATTTTATTTTGATCATATCTATGTCTTTCTCTGCGTCATGTATATTGACTTTTGAACAGAATTGAACTAATTTCAGAAAAAGAGAAACTTTCTTCAGAATGCACAATTATGGGAAAACAAGATTGTTCCGTATGAGATAGAGACTGGTTGTAAGTTTGTTTTCTCTTAAAGTAGCATAATCTGTATCTTTTACGAAAAATTAAATCTTCGGATTTTTTTCTATGTATACATCTAATAAAGTTATGCTTTCGTTCGTAATTACAACATTGAAAGCAAAATTAACCATGACCACCTACAAACACACAAAACTTACGATAAAATGTATATAAGATTTGAATTAATAATGGCGACATACTGGCCCCGGTGATATCTTCTACGGGGCTACAAAGAGCCGCCCCCACAAACAAAGGTAACATAAAGTGACGACCCACAAGTGGAGAGCTGATTTGTGCCACTGCGGTTATTCTCGAAGTGCACAAAACAGCTCACCAATACATAGTTAAGAAAACAGATCAATCAAGTCAAGGTCGACTGAACCGACGATTAATGAGTGGACTGAGACACAACTGGCTGTTCAATTCCCAAAGTGCACAAAACCCACCATGAATATAATTCACATTACAAAGCACAATTAGGACCAGCCAAGATTCACACCTCAGATGAAACGAATTGACAGCCAATGCATCTATACAAGCATAATATGGGACCCAATGTCCCCTGTAATTAAAATCTGCAATCAATATATTGACAACACAAAATGCGCTTAAAACCGGGGCCAAATACTCCCCTGACTCTAGCCAAATTGCAATTAATTAAGGAGCCAATTTCCCTGACATTCTAACAACATCAAAATCAATAATAAACCAACAAACAAATTCGACAGCCAGTTGTCCATCAATGTTTAAGAGGCCTAATATCCCCTGTCTTTGCAAGAATCCAGGGCACATTATTCCCACTGACTTCGCAGCAATCATCAATGGTTAAGGGGCCAATATCCCCTGTCTTTGCAAGAATTCAGGAAGCCGAATTTCCCCTCGACTCCATGCAAGGCAATCATTCATGGTTTAAGACAAAGGTCTATAGGCACTTCCTCCAGTCTGAGTTAGGCGGTCGACGACGACACAACCGCACCGAAAACAGTGGTTCCCAGTGATTTCCGTTACTACCAAATGACATCACCGACAGACATTACGACCGAAATATACTGTCGGTTAGAACTGCCCTGCAACAGAAAAAAGAACAAAAAAAAAAACCCAGCAGATTAATCATTCTAAAATTGAGAGGGAGAAAGGGTGGGATAAATCGACTTGATAAAGCCATATTATCTACAGAGAAATACATATCTATTTATGAACTGACCAATTGCTGATTTTTTCACACCCAAACAGGACAGTTTCTCGGTAGTGTTACTGAGAGGTTTCGCTTATGCCTCGACCCGGCAAATTCTCGGAAAGAAAAAAATATCTGAACTCAGACAGTATAGACAGTGGATTTAAATCAATCATATTCAGACAAAGCTCAAATCATGTATTAGCAACACTGACACCTGTTACCAAACAACACAAAAACTACTGAGTAAAATGTAATATAGTTATTAAAGTTTAATGAGGCGACATCTGGCCGCCGGCTGATATTGTTGGGCTACTCAAAGAGCCCCCCCACAACAAAGGTTACAACTAATGACGACCCACAAGGTAGGGTTGATTTGTGCACTGGTGATTTCAACTGACACAAACGTCACCAATACAAGTTAAGCTAAAACAATCAAAGTACAATGTTCAAGCTTCGATTGACGACCGTTAACATGAAGTGGCACTGTCTAGCACTGGGTGATCTCAATTCGCACAGTTGCACAAAGCCCACCAATTGTAACTATCAATGTCAAAGCACAATAAGACATGAAGCCATTTCACCTGCAGGAACGAAGTAGACAGCCAATGCTATCAATGTTAATATCGGGACCCATGTACCCCCTGTAAATTGAAATCACATATATGGCAAACCAAATCGGTTAAGGGGCCCAATATCCCCTGACTTAGCAACAATGACAATTAAATTAAGGGAGACCAATATTCCCCTGAAATTTACAACGATGCAACAATAACCAATAAATAAACACAAAAAACAAATGACCAGCCAGATGTTCTCATGTTTAGGGAACCAATATCCCCGTCTCTTTGCAAAGAATCCAAAGGGAGCCAATTTCCCACTGATTGCACAATCAAATCAATGGTTAAAGGAGCCAATAATCCCCTGTCTTCTGCACGAACTTCAGGAGCGCAATTTCCCCATGACTTCAGCCAATTATCAATGTGGTTTAAGGCAATGGTTATAGGCACTCCTCCAGTTGAATTGGGGTGCGACGAACAGCCACATCAGTTCAAAGAAACCTAGCAACCCCACCAAAGAGCCGCCAGCACACACAAATACGAACCTTAGTGAACGTCGGCAGTACCCCAACTCAAAAAATGGTCAAACCGCAGCCATGCTATAGTTATCGTGAAGCGAGTACATTAGGTGGGCATATACAAATACCGATCCACCAATGCACGTGAAGTAGGTCTAAAAGCACCTTGAAATTCCAATTAAGTCAATACCTAGTTAAGAATTAACTGCTATGTGTAGTAATAAACTGTCGTAAGTATAAAATGTTGCAATATAGCTCAACCCTATAGTTTGGAATGCCAATATAAACAAGACCGAATTTTCATTGACATGAAAAATGTTGGAATTTTAGGAGTTTGTTGGAGGCATAACCCATGGACAGGATTACCCACCACTCAATAAGCAATCCATCGAAATGTATAAAAGCACAGTCTGCTCTTGAAGACGAACATATAGCCTCATAAGCGACATACTTTGCCTGAGTAGCGTTTGTTTATTCCTTGCAGGACTGATGCCTAGAATAGTCCTAAGCAACCCCCTTGCCCACGCACAATCGGGGTTTTGGGGGCGCGGGCCTCGCCCCAAACCGGAGACACGGTGCCTTCTGATGAGACGGCAACAAACCGAGGTCCCTACCACCGCACACGTGCACGACAAAGACCCCCCTTGCTAAAGGCACATAACCGAAGGCAGCCCCACATAAAAAACCAAATCCTTTGAAGGCGGCCCCCCACGCCGACCCCCAGCAACGGGACGCCACCGTGCAGTGGCAAGACCTCCTTGAGGATGCAAACACAAAAAAGTACCTTCCCAGGACGCAAAAACAGTCTTCCCCCGCTGCTCTCAGTCGCCCAGTAAGACATGTATGTTTACCAAACACCGTCGACAGCTACAAGGGTATATTTACCACATGGAGGACGTTTAGGCAAAACAAAGGAAATAAACTCTCACAAGAATTTGGACGCATAAAAATCCCCCGCCAATATGCACAACCAAATAAGATTTCCTTGCTAACTTAATTTCCTTAAAAATCTGGATGTAGTTTATGAGAGTAGTTGGCTGACAAGGTTATTTATAAGAGTTCTGAAAAATTCTAATTAGAAGGGCCCCATAAACTCACTATAAAACCAGGATAAACAGTTTCCCGAAATTATGCCACAACAAATTGATATGTCCTGCTATATGTGAAGTTTAGTCAATCCGACAGTAGTTTCAAGGATTGCTCTGATAAGGTTATTTAGGCAGGAGTTTCGGAAAAATCTTAAAGTTAAAGGGAATAACTCACACGAAAACCAGGGGGGATCAACATTTCCTGTGATATTACAACTAAATATGATGTCCCTGCTACATGTAAAGTTTTGTCAGTAGCCTGACAAGGTTAAGGAGAATTCAGGGCAAATTTCTAAGTTTGAAGGGGGCATAACTCACACAAAAAATAAGGGATCCAAATTCCTGCATGTCACACTACGTAATGATCCCCGCTACTGTGAAGTAAGTCAAAATCTGATCATTAGTTTAGCGAGTTGCGCTGACAAGTTATTAGGAGGATTCAGGCAAATTGCCTAAGTGAAGGCCATAACATAACCAAAATAAGTGTATCAAAATTTGCCTGGTAATAGAGCACACTACATAGAAGCCCCTGCTACATGGAAGTTTAGCAAAATCGGATCAGTAGTGTACGGCGGAGTGCGGCATGACAAGTATTTATGAGGAGTTTCAGGCAAATTTGTGAAGTTGAAGCCGGGCATAACTCACACCAAAAAAATAGTGATCAAAATTGCCTGGTAAAGGAAAAAACATATAATGCCCCTGCTACCTGTGAAGTTTTTAAAAATGAAACCAGGTAGATTCCGAGGAGTAGTGCTGACAAACTAATGACAGGACCACATCGACCATGGCCAAACCCAAAAACAATACGCCCCCCCCCCAAAGTGGGGGAAGACATTATAATAACAAAATGAATTTCTAAATAGGCAAGGTACTTAGTACCGAGCATCCCCCTATGATTAGTTGCTTCGTACACTCCAAAATATCGTACCATTGAAGATTAAGTTGGCATTTATAGTAATTTACGAAAAAGCAGAATGCAGAAAATAAGACTTAGTTGTGCTTGACTGACTCCGCGGGCATTAGTGCTAAAACGAAACTATACAATATCGAATTGTATTGGGAATGACAAAGTTGAAATCCAAAAACCCGTCGCCCAAGTTATGTTACACTCATATCCCTGACCCAGTGTGTACTGAAACAGTTTGTCTTACTGTGCATGAAAATTTATTAAGGCCCTTTCCCTTAGCCAACATTGAAGAATAACCATTAAGACTTTAATGAGTTATGATAATGATGCGTCAAGAGAATTTTAAATTATATGGTAAAAAATACAAATGGATAAAATAAAGCATATAATGTTATATATTTAAACTTAAATTTTTTTTGACAAAATAATTTTTATAATTGAAATCCAAATCCCTTAGAAAAAACTGGTGCTTTCCAGCTAGGTCTTTAGGTTGTATAACAGCCCTAGCTCATATCAATCACCCCAGTCTCCTAGAGGCACAAAAGCGCATTTCTTTAGGCAAAATTTCCCGACATTAGCCATGCAATGACACAAACCACCAAAAATAAGAATGTAGTGGCCAATCAAAAAGACATAACAAAAATGATATTGCCATAACTGCATACTTAGTTGTTGAAAGTAGAGGTAACTGGGCATCCAACAGGAAACACTTCCACCACTCTGCGTAGAAACCTTGCAGTCAGCTGCTGTTTGGTACTCCAATATATTTCCGCTGCCCCTCAGTTACTCGCCTACCCCCATTCATTTTTGCCAAATTATGGTGCAGGCGTTTCCCTCCGGCTCCTGGTATTTCTCGTATGCGTTCGGTAATGAACAGAAAGAAATATAATATTAGACCAGAAAACGGATACATTTAATAACTGCACACATAACAAACATTTATTTAAAAACAAAATATGCCAGAAAAGGTATGCATTGTGTTTAATAAGTATGGCTTTACGATTGAAAGGGGGAAAAATTGCTCTGCGGGAACCGAACCCCGTCGTCTAGTTGCTAATCCAGAACATACCCGTTCAACCAAACTTTCCTATATTCCAATGGAAATTAAACAAAAAAGGAAAGTAAAAACAGCCACATCTACACTAATTATATACTATGCAAAACTCTCGACATGTATACACAAAACCATTTCTGCATTGACGTTTCATTGGGAAATGTATATGCAGCGTACATATACTATTTTTTTTTTTTTTTTTTTTGCAAATAATGAAAAAATTACTTAAATAGCTTATCTATCGAGATAGAAATATCATAGAAAATTTTGTTGCAAAAATAAGTGTACATGTGTCGCTCACATAATAATAATTTATTGGAACAAGATGCTTAACCCTGCCCAAAACAGAACATGCAACAATGAATAGATATAAGTACATTTCTTTTGGCCATTCGACAGTTAAAAATAATATTATATGTTGCACAATATCCTAAAACAATAAAATAAGTGACAATTTTTATATAAATGACTTGATAAAGCCATATTTCTATACTACAGAGAAAATTTTATGACGACCAAAAGCTGATTTTTTCCCCAACAGAAGTTTCTCGTAGTGGTATTTGAGAGGTTCGCTATGTCGACCCGGCAAATTCCGGGAAAAACAATTGAAACGTAACATTAGCAGTGTTAATCTACATATTTAAATCAAAGCTCAAATATGTGATTAAGAATACTACAAAACAAAGCACTGATTTCGAATTATCTACTTGTTTCTAATTATTTATAATATTACCAACCTATGAAAATCAACAAAGTCGCCTGAGATGTAGGCATGCGCAGTACTGTGTTATTGTTTTGCGATGTATACACATGGCCTTTTTCTCTTTGTGAACAATAGTATACGTATTTAACAACATATCATAAGTATGCATGTGATATATAACCATCTACATGTATTTTTTTGCATTTACGTCATCAGAATTATACGTATCAAATATATAGCTATATATACTACAAACATTTCAAGCGTTATTTGAATTCTACTTCCATAAAGGAGATCGCGTGTTATCGTTCAATCCTTTTTCCATTTATAGAAGCTGGCATACGTTGTAGACACTTCGTCTTTTGGGGCTTTTACTCGCTTGTTGTTTTACATTTGACCGGACACGATTTCGTGTTCAACATTTTTACCGTTTATATATTTTGATTTGAGATATAATATCACAGTGTAGTGAAAGTGTCGAGAGAAATACCACGACCAATCCTACTCCTAGATATATCTATAGTATTGCCCACCATATTACAAGTGTAATTACGAATTCAACTTCTCCCACAGAATATGAATGGGTGCCACGCTAAAATAATTACATGTATATATGGAGTCAGCAACATATTATACGCCACAAAAGTATTTTCTAATGTAATGATGGTAAAATGCTAATTCAAATAACACATGTTGAATGCATAAATTGTTTAAGATTGTTATCATTATTTCGTCTTACAATTACACATTTAGTCAGCGATCAGATGAGCAACGCAATTCGGGAGGCTTTTCGAATTTTCCATACTCTCACTTGTGTTCAGTTCGTTCCCAGATCAAGTCTCCAGGCAGCAGGCTTGTCGTTCCAACAATACATTTACTTGACTCGAGGGTAATTAATTGTTATATTGACAATGACAAATACATTATTATGTAGATGTTGCATTAATAATTCATTTCGGAAACGCATACATGTAAAAGGCGATGGTTTTCAATTATATGCTTTATAAGTTAATATATATGATTTTAGAAATATCCTGCAAACCGTTCCCTGTGATAAATACATGTAGTAATATCTGAAAAATGGAAAAAAAAATCACAATTATATTTGAAGGAATGATTTTCAACTGAACACTAACAATGTTCATAAACCGTGTAAAACATTCAAAATGTATAAAATCATGGTAAGTAAACTTAATTCCTAATACAGAATTTTGAATTAGAGAGGATTTGGGGATTTTTTTTTCAGTAAGAACAATGAAGGTTGCTCTTCTTATATCGGTCGTCAGGCGAACACTCGCAGTCAGGAGGTCACACTCCAAGATCCTTTATGTGCTCAGGTAAGTGCATATAATGCTAGTACAGTACTTTTATTTGTTTTCATACAGTTGCTGAAATCGTGAATCATGTGTCTGATTTTCATTGGCGAGAATGTTGAATTGATAGCAATCTTAATAACGCCAGATAGAACAACCTATATGTACATATTGTAATGTAATGACGTTGAAAGTACTTGTCTACAATCCTTTTGATTATTCAATAAAACATGTTCAAAACAATGACATTTTGAATAATCAGTATTTTGCAGTTCCGGATATACAATAAACAGAATTTTTCTCACTTCTTCATAATATTTCCATAGGCAGATTAAGAGGGGGCAGGAGGTCCCCTTTTTGGTGACCAAAATTATCATCATGTATAGAATCATAGCTAAATAAACACCTAAAATAACTTTAAGATCACTAAGACCTAATTCTACACAAATAATCATCATGTATAGAATGTATGATTCTATACATGATGATAATTTTGGTCGATTGAACAACAGGCGCTCAACCCCCCCCCCCCCCGCGGCCCCCCCCGAAAAGCAACATTCATGCGTCGTCCAAAACCACAAGTAGCAAGCTGGGTAGATCACAATCATGCTACCGACTCATTCAACACACATGCAATTAACTCTCAATTATTTACATGTATATACCCGAATACAAATGTTGCATCAACTAAGTTCAGCATGGATAGTAATTTTTATTAAATATAAAATGGCGACAGTAAAACAAGTATTAAAGTATCATAGTCCCAAAAACACATACAAAATCGATGTAGGGCAACACGGACCTTCGACAAAAGCGAAGGCAGGATCAGGTGCATGGAGGAGTAAGCATCCTCTGCTGACCGGTCAAACCGCCGTGAGCCCGTAGTCGAAACAAGTAAACGGGTTACCCGTCGTCAAATCTAGTAGCGAAAATGACAGTCTAACAAAGGATATGAAACAAATCAATCAACATAATTAGACTTAATGATAATTTGTATTGTTTATACTTTCATGTAAAATACTCGAATCGATTGGACAGGAACAGTTACAAAACATACTGTTTCCCTCTGAGTTATGAAAAAACCATCCTCCAGGGTGATAGTACTTAGCAACGGGAAACATTACTTGACGACGGGAACAATCTGAAATATTGTTACATGCGTGAAATTTATGCGCGTACGGTTCGCTGAGATTGTTGGACGACGTCGTTTGAGCGTTTGGTGAATAAACGATTACAGCATGGATGTACGAAACATCGCATGACATGTATCAAAAGTCAACAGACGAACGGTTTGTTATTTTTTATAACATTCAGTATAACAAAAATAAATTATTGCATATAGTTGAGGGTAACAGTGAAATTTCACCCTCGAAAATCATTGCTACGCCTCGGTTGAGCAATGTTTTTCTCGGGTGAAAATTTTTTACTGTTACCCCTCAACTACATGCAATATTTATATAATAGCAAACAAGTCATTATAGCGACCGTAGAATTTTGTCAACATGATGACATTAAAACGAGATTTGTTATAACCTTGCAACATCAACTTAAATCTAATAAATTTCAGACCAGAACAGTTGTGCACGAATTGATGCATGCTATTGGACAAGTCCACGAACAGTCCAGATCGGATCGTGACAATTATATTGACATATTTTTTTTCAAATATTCGACAAGGCCAGAACAATATTAATTTCAACAATAATAACCCCACATTTGACAGAACTCCATATGATGTCGAGTCTCTTATGCAAGATCCACTGAAGGTGAGTTTGAATTCAATACACTGAAAAATAAAGTTAGGATCTAGAAATGTTGTTTTTGTTCCATAAGAAATTGCAGTGATTTTTTTTTGTATATACCATTTTGCAGTCATTTAACTTTTCTTTCTCATACTATAGTCATAAAATCATTCTAATGTAGAGTCCAAGAAATAGTTATATCAGATATCATGGAAATGGCTAACCTTCAGTAAACAGAGGTGATGTCCTGTACGTTTAACTTTACTTTGTTGTTAACTAGACTTTTTCAATCAATGGAAATCCCACGATGAAGCTGAAAGATAGCAGATTGGAGGCCCTGGTAGACACTTCCCTGACTCTTACTCACAGTGACGTACAGGAAATAACCATAGCCTATCAATGCGCAGGTACGGAAACTATATTTACGTGCTAACTCCAATATTCATCATTCAATTTTACACATTTCAATGTAAAATGAATATATGTATTAAATTCAGATTGGCATGCTAGAAAGTGCTCTGCTCTTCAGGCATACATTAACATGTATCCTAGAGTATTTTACTTTCTGAAATGGATTTGTGCTTTTAGCAAACTGCCAAAGTGCCCCAACATGTCAAAATGGTGGATTCGTTGCTCACAATTGTCAGTGTATGTGTCCTGCTGACGTAACAGGAAGCACGTGTGATCAGGTGGTCACAGATACAGGTAATATATGGAATTGCGCCTGGGTGCAGTCAAATCTGACACGATCTCTGTACTTGTATTGTAACTGAGTGAAATATTTGGTAATAGTATATAGTGGTGTGATAAGTGTACGTTTTTCAGTGTTGTGTTACATACTAAAATGGTGATATTTTGATGTTGATAGCATAGAGTTACGGAACTCTTTAAAACATAAACACCACAATTGTCCCAGTCTATACAACTGTGTTAATGAATGGTACCGTTTTTGTTAATTACATTCAGAAGGATCCCTTCAATTTGTGTACCTGGACACATGTCATCATGAAATCCCTGCTGATATTCTTATGCAATACAATATTTATGATTTTGTTACATCTACATGTATATACGTTTAGGCTGTGGGGGAATCATTGACTTGACCGCTGGTCAGCAAGAAACCATCAAGTCCCCGAATTACCCCAGCCCTTACAGCGTGGACACGGAATGTGTATGGATGATCAGGGTAAGTCTGCTGTTCACTGGGGGACAAGAGTCCAAAGCCTGAACAATTGTACAATAGTTGTTCAATAGTGTACAACTATTTTACCCCCATCAATATCCGATCATTGATTATGCTGGACACCGCAGATTGAATACTAAAATCTCGCTATATTCGCTGATTGCTGAAACAAAAATTCTGCGAATTTGATATTTAGTTAATCAATTTTTCATTTAAAAAATATTAGGATTTGTTTTAGCCCGAGAAGTTGAATGATATCAGTCATCGATTCATTCAATTACATATGGAACAAAATCATCATTATTTACATATCTCCCTGAAGTTTCTAATTAGGATTTTTACTCAAAGATCTTAAGAATTGTTTGCAGTTTATTAGTGTGTATATTCCTCCAATTTATAGGAAATTTTCCTTTGGATACACATTCATTTTCCAGGGACCCTCGAACTAGAGATTAGATACAACCTCCTCGGTCAAACTGGAATAAAGTAATAGAATAACTTCCTCAATCATTCTTTCATAAAAAGTTTTTAAAAAGTTCAAAAGCAGCAGTATTGAGATCAACGTTAAATTCATCATTATTGATGTCGGAAATAGCTTAGCCATATTCAGTTGTATTTTCTTTACTGTTGTTGTGTGAATTTACATTAAAAGTTTTCAACATCAACAGGCAATGCAAAGCAGAAAAGAAAAAAGAAATTCTACATTGCACAGAATATTATTAAAACGATAGATTAATACCAGATCTGTCACGGTTGACTTCATTTGTACGCATGTATATTGGTGTACTAGCATCTTTAATCTCATCACTTTCCTCATAGGTATTGCAATCCTCCACCAAACCAACAGTTTACTACAACGGACGACGGAAACAAAAACGTAATGATCCTCAATTTTGACAGTAGACTTTCGAAGGACCAGCAGCCTTCTCAGAATCAAAGGTTTCAGCTTCAAGTCGAGGCCGTTTCCGGTAAGATTAAACTTGAGTTGACTGAATGGGGGGTGTAATAAAATATGTGCTAATTTGCAATAATCTTGAACCATTTTCCTAATATGGAAATGTGAATGTCATACCTTTTTGCATACCATGTAAAATAGGTGTTTTCAAATACAAATAGGCGAAGATAACATCGTGTTAAACGTAATCATAATCCAAAAAACACATACAAAATTGAGTGCAGGGCAACACGGACCTCCGACAAAGCGAAGGCAGGATCAGGTGCCATGGAGGAGTAAGCATCCTCTGCCGACCGGTCACACCCGCCGTG
Source organism: Ostrea lurida (assembly GCA_903981925.1). Classification (NCBI taxonomy): domain Eukaryota; kingdom Metazoa; phylum Mollusca; class Bivalvia; order Ostreida; family Ostreidae; genus Ostrea; species Ostrea lurida. The sequence continues at coordinate 4,563 of CAJDSM010047044.1, read as the reverse complement.
AGCCCGTAGCCGAAACAGAGTAAACGGGATTACCCGTAGTCAAATCTAGTAGGAAAATGACAGTCTAACAAAGGTTATGAAACAAATCAATCAACATATGACTTGCATATTTAAAGGGACTGACCCACAATTATTGATTAGAAGATTTTTCATTATTGATGTTAAATATTGAAGATCTATTATTTGATGGGTGTAAAATATGAAGACGTAACTCATTTTGAAGTCTACATTCAAATTTTGACCTTTTTTGAATGCATGGATTCGTAGTGTCGTTTTTAATTGCCAGTAATTAGCCATTGTATTGTATGAACTAGAGAGACTCTGAGAATCTTATTTATCACTGGAATTTAAGTTTATAATAATTGCTTTTTATATATCCAAAAACGGCACCACGAAAAAATACGAATTTCCTAGTCGTTGGGGAAACAAGATCAACATTTTTTTTGTTAGAAAACTACTCTGAATATGCCCACAGGCAAGTACTCTGAAGTAGATATTAAGAGCATGCTTCGCGTTTACTATAGGGATAATTTTATGTTCCTTAGTCTTCTTGGGAACCAGTCTATTCCAACATTCCGTAGGTATTCCTAGGCACTAATGTGCCCCTTATTGGCAGGACTTATTTTTATATTCATATGAGCAGAATTGTACAGAAAACTGTTACGGATTAAACAACAAAAAAAACTTTGCCGTGTTCCTTTCACCTTTTGATATAATACCGGCCTATATTAGATATGATGTGACTACTCCAATTAACATTCATATCTCACAATTCCATGATCATTTATATGATCCGACAGAATCGATATAAAGGACACCACAGGAATTCCACATATCTGTTGCATATTGACTATTTTACTTACACTGAATCTAATGGCAGACTGACAACTACATTATATGAATAAGCGTGATGACTTTAACTTTACAATTCTGTCAAACTTTCCTTTATCTATTTAGTAATATACCACTATACCTGCTTATGGTGTGTATATCTCGCAGTGTTGATTCGATACGCAAGAGATGGCATTAATTTGCGTATTCAGGACTTTTTAAATGCGTGATTGGCCAACTACTAACAAAAAAGTTGATTGCAGTGGACGACGCGAATATACGAATCTCGCTTTAAAGTCCAATCATTTCGCAAATTTTCTTTACCGGTTGCTCACCATAAGGTTGGGCGATTAAAAGATGGGTTGATACATTAATGACCTTGCTTAGTTCGCGGGCGATTACAAATTATCACTAAAGCACCTACTGTTGAAGCATAACTTACCATTTCTGGATTGGCCTCAGTAGCTCTCTCCTATGATCTGTAAATTTTCCTTACCCTAGATTGATCACGGGTAAGTCCGATTGTGACTTTTTATTCTGCGACTACTGGGCATTCATCGGCTCGCCGGTTGTGGACCGGTTCAAGGCCAGATGGATTGCTTAACATCCTCATGGCACCGTGATCCTATCACTTCGCTCTCTAGCGAAGAGGTCCGTGTTGTCCTCACTGATTTTGTATATGTTTTTTTTGACGACTATATGATTGCGTTTGACCCAATTTTATTACTGGCGACCTTTGTGTGATTACAACGCGCATCTGGGATGGCATTTCCGTCACAACATGCATGGGCAGTTCCGCAGGGTGAGGCGAACAAAAGACAAACCTAATATTTCCGCAAATAGAAAGTTAAACTGGAAATATTTTCACATTTGTATTTCATGCCTGTTTTAGTCCCTCGCCGAATATGCTTAATTTGCGTTGTTAATCGTTCTTGATTTGCTGCAAAGAGATTCCGCCACCCCAATGTAGCGTTGTAGCTGAATGTTTAATTTTGTAATTTAATGCATGTTTATGCTGCACAGTCACAAATTTGAATTTTATACACACCAGACAAGATATTTAGATTATAAAAAGTGAAGAACAAAATTTTGGAGATTAATCATGGGTCAGTCCCTTTAATGCATATTTTAAAATCGAACCATGAAAGTATCCGATAAATTCCCATTCGTCACTTGGCTTATCCACGTGGAACAATGCTCAAAAAATCCATTTGGGGAAATTTAAAGTTTGTTTATATGTATATTTAAATGAACTAGTGATCATTTCATTAATAAGGATCAACATCCACAAATCCCTGCAATCTCAATCCTTGTCAGAATTCCAGAACATGTAGCGTATCTGGTTCATCTTATACATGCACATGTCCTTCCGGTTGGAGTGGCACGAACTGTGATCAAGCAGCACAATCCTGCCAACCCAATCCCTGTCAAAATGGCGGAATGTGTCAAGTCTATGGTGGAAGTTATATTTGCAACTGCCCTTCCCAGTACACGGGTGCCAATTGCGAACTTAAGTAACTATATAAATTATATGTATGTCACATGATCTAAAAGAATTCGTTTACATTCTGACTTGCTTTAGAAAACCTATTGAAAGGTGTATCTGTCTGCTTACATTTTCACAAATTTCAATCCTGCGTATCGCATAATATCATCGTAGTATCTTATGCTTTGCTAATTTGGAGGTATTTAACATGTAGTTTTAAAATACATCGTTATAGATATAACCGGTGGTCGTTATCAGTATTTTAAATTACCATAAATCGCAACGATTCGTCAAAATATTCATTAAAACTATTTGTCTACGTTCCAATGGTTTCGTTGATCAATCATTTTCTTAAGGTTAGACTTGCATGCAAAAAGACAACTATCTCAGCAATTTTAACTCGAGAGCAAAATGTTCAACTACAAATTCAAACAAATTTTGTCACGTGATCCATAACTCGTAAATTTTGTTGGACCCCTGACCAATTACCTAAATGTTTTCGGGAAAACATCTTAGACTGTAAATGTAATATTTATATATCTATGATTGACATTTAGGATAATTTGTTTCATTGTGCAGAAAATTACCTGCTTTCATATCTCCATTTTAAAAACAAGATGGACATCCATTCTCATATTGATATCCTGATTATGTCCTGATTATTTACAATGGTATTATCGAGAAGCAATGAAATGCAATGAAACTGCATGCTAATTTAGTAAATACAAGTTACCTTAATAGCAAAAGGATTTTTAATCTGTGTCTTTTTCTATAGAATTTTCGCAGTCATGCAGGCCAAACCCATGTAAGAATGGGGGCATATGTCAGCTTTATGGAGGATTCACGTACTGTCAGTGTAACTGGAAATGGAGTGGTCAATATTGTGAGAGTAAGTTCCCAAATTTACAATGTGTGTGTAACTGGCCATGAACTGGCCAACATCGTAAGATTAAGTTCCAAAATCTACTGGATTTCACAGAGTCGAGTGGGGGGGGGGGGGCACGGACCTCCGACAAAAGTGAAGGCAGGATAAGGTGCCATGGAGGAGTACGCATTCTCTGCTGACCGGTCACTACCGAGTGAGCCCTTAGTCGTAATAAAGTAAATGGGATTACCCGTCGTCAACTCTAGTAGGAAAATGACAGTCTAACAAAGGGTATGAAACAAATCACTCAACATATGACTTAGTGAAAATTACTTTGTTTTGATTAAGGGCTCACGGCGAGTGTGACTGGTCGGCCAATTTATATTTGCAATCGCAATATATATCAAAGGTTAAGAGCTGAAGGTATAGAAAATAGGTTTCAATGCCATAAAGTTTTAACTCTGGGACACGTATAATATACAATGTGCCTGACGAGAATCCCAACAAAGTCATTAAATTGTTTTTCTCTGAATCAAAAAATGTATTCGGCTGCTAAAACCAGGATAGTTTTTTGGGAATAATAATCATCATGATATTCTTTTTCAACAGTCCCCCGGATTGGAAGAAAGTAAGCCATGTCGTTCGATTTTGTTTTGCATGTACAGCTCTACACCTGCTTGGCGCTCAATAAAATTGCATACATAACTGTATTAGTTTTGATTTTAATTTTTGTGGCCACTGAAAATGCATGTAGATATAAATAGATGTTACAATAGTCTCTGAAGTTCAGGAATTCATATTTACAACAGAATATAGAGTGTGTGAAATTATTGTTTGCATCAATTATAAAGATGGAAAAAAAACGAGCAGTATTCAATCTCATAACTTAGACTACAATTACAAAATTAATAGCATAGTGAACATAGACTCCAGGATGTACAAGAGGTGGGATCAGGTACCTAGGAAGAGTAAGCATCCCCTTTCGACCGGTTACAACCTCCAGGAATCTATATTTTAATCTGGTACACAGAATAGTATGTAGTCAAAATCAGTCTGTAAAGGACGGATTAACAATTGTTATAAATTCCCATCAGACAGCATTTATCCCAGTGACAGGTGATATTGATAAACTAGAACATTAGAATGAGCATAAGATTTGCTAACGCTGACTTTAAACGATACTGTTGAATCCTCTGCTACATTGTACATCAATTTAGTTGTCGATACTCTGCCTCGATCATACACAGAACAAGCTGTAGCTTATTCAATAAGCTGAGAGACTTAAATACTACATGCAAACGAAAGTTTGTTCAGTAATTAAGAAATTGTAGATTAAGAAGCTGAAGTCATCCTTCCCATATTTATGTAGCAATATTCCATC
>CAJDSM010047039.1:5938-16482 GCA_903981925.1 Ostrea lurida | reverse complement strand
TTATTTTGTGATTTCTCAAATTAAATCTTCCTGGGAGTTATTTATATAAAGTTATGATAGAAAGGGTATCAAATTAAAACTTGTTGTAACATGAATAGAAATTTTGTAGGGAATATAGAATTTTGCTTTGATAACAAACCAAAACTAATCCAAAAAACATATATACATGTACTTAGTATTTACCGATTCATATGATGAAAGTGGAGGATAGGTTTAATCTATAAGATATTATAAAAGATAAAACCTTCAAATTTGCCTTATTTAGTTACAAACTAATCGGAGAAAATTAAAAAAAAACCTTTAGACTACAATTACAAATTGCAGTCGACATGTTAATCTACTGGGTTACCATTGGCATTGATTAAAATGTAATCTGCACAAGTATTGTGATTTTGTGTTAAGGAAGTCAGTCATAAACGAATTTTAATACATAGCCTAAAGCATTTGTTTTGACGTGAAGATAACGAACAGTGATCAATCGTTTCAAAGTTAAGTAGATAAAAGGGAAATACAACTAACATTCATGTAATAAAAAGATAACTAGGGTCCAGAAACATTTTCTCTGTTCAATGTTCACGCGTAATTCGACCTCGTCACGGGTATCCGTAGAATGACTTGCATTGGTCCCATTCTGAATATAAAGGCCCGATCAGTTCTTCCCAATGTTCGAAATCATCCGACACTGCATTTTCTCGACTACAGATGCGCTCTGAAACAAATACAACAACGACACTAAGATTTTTTCACAGATTTCATAGTTACAGATCTACTTATTGTATGTAGACTAGTATCATGACAAACAATAAACTAGCTCCACCCTGAAAGTTGTGGTTCGCAGATATTAAAAAAATACAGCCGTTGCTAGTTATAAGACAAAACTACGTTAAAAGAATGTGCAGACCTGCTTACGACGATTGCACTAGATAACAATTGAAACACAAACAAGTAAACACATGTTGACAAAAACCCAAATCCAATTTTTGGATGGCATCCGTACACCCCCCGAGTAGAGAGAAATCGAAATATTAGACATAGTATGTGGTCAAGTGCATATGGACTGAGAATGTTGAACTATATATGCAGACATCATGTATGTTGTAGTACTTAGTCTCGCTATACACTGCGTCATACACCTTGTGAATACATGGAAGTGAAGATAACAAACAGAGAGAAATCTCGAAAAAAATCTATAAAGTACATTTAGAGTAAGGCAAATCGGATCCTGGATACACAGAGGTGGGATCAGCTGCTTAGGACGAGAAAGCGTCTCCTGTTGACCAGCAACATTCTCGTGACCCGGTATTTTTCAAGTAAAGGAGTAATCCGTAGTTCAAATCAGAATACATATAAACATTGCTCGAATGCTGTCTTTCACGTTTCAAACCAATTGTTATATTGGTATGAAACATGAAAGACAGCATTCGAGCGATTGAAAGGCTGTATCTGTTAATACATGTAAGACCATTATAACGACAATAGAATATGCGAATTCTTGACTTTAAAAGAGACTGTTGACATTTTTTATTAAGTAACCTATAAAGACTTTGCAAGCATAAACAAATAGCATGATGAATGCCCTAAATGTTTACATTAACATTTCTTCGAGATTGTATATTCTCGTTTCTTTTCAGCTATATTTTTTTGAATACATCAGAGGATGGAAAGAGGTTCCAAATAACTTGCAAGTTTCTTTTCTAGTACACCTTTTAATCGTTTTACGAAAGTCAAAATGTATTACTGTCACATCTAACAGATAAATATTTACAATGTCACCGAATTCGCATCAACTTCCTCAGTTACTTTCACTTTCAAATGTACAATTATAAAAGATGAACATAGACACATGATCCATATATTTTTTAAGTGGGAGAAAATATATTATGCACGTCAAATTCGAAAATCCTACTTAAGGACCCTTATACACTAACAAAACTTTTTTTTAGACACTGAGAAAATTAAATCACATTAAGGTGTTAATATTAGTTTATCTAAGTAGTTTTTAATATATGGTACGGCCACTTATCCCCAGGAAAATGTTCAAAGATATGAAGTATTGATGAAAAGAAATCACATTGCTCACTTGAATGAACAAAAAACATGAAATAAAGAGTTCAGTTACTTATCTTTACCTACTGACATGTTAAAATGCTTGAACTGATTAAGAATTTCTAATACCCATAATATTACTGAAATATTTCAATTAGATCTAAGGCAGATAAATCTAATTGCTAATATTACTTGCTCGTTTGTGCGCAGTAGTAGAGAGGGTCCTTCTTTTATCTAAATGAGTTAGCGCCAGTCTTGAGCTTGACTCTGTGAAATTGAGGGATTTAAAAAGCATGTGATTAAAATTACGTTAATATGGTCAAACTATTGTCAAAGATGAACAGAAGTCAGTTTAATCTAGTAAGAAATTAAGAAACTATATGTTCTTTAAAGAATATTTCCTTATAAATATATGTACTACATATCATTACACGGTATGATTTTAGCAAATTAAATTTGTCCATTTCAAATTATATTTGTCATACCTGGTTCAATGAAGTAAATTTTGTAAGAAAATGACAGCGCCATCCTCGACATATGATAATGAAGAGGGTTTAATTCCATCAGGCGTCCGTGGTCTCTGTTGTGATAAAGAATATAGTAAGTTCGTGAACGTGTGAGTTGTCGAACTGAATTCTGGTGAAAATGTTTTAGGTACTGTGTAAATAGAGATGTGATGTGTTGCTTTAGGTGTGTTTGTTGTTCAAAAGGTTGATGATGTGTTGTTCAGTTTCTTGGAAGTTGTAGAGGGTGAAAAAGTACCCGTTCTTGTGTAGACAGGAGAAGGTACAAGTGTTGTACTATCAGGTGTATGTTATAGAAGTGATTTCATGGTTTGTATTTATTCAGTTGCTCGTGAGTTGTAAAGGTGAAAAAGTGAAACGCTGTTGTGTAGATTACTATAGAGTACAGATGGTAATAATGTAGCATTCGTGATTGTGTCTGGTTCAGTGTTTGGAGTTGTAGAAAGTGAAAAAGTACCGGTTCTTGTGTAGATGAGAAGTTAGCAGCTGGTGGTCTGTGTTTTTGGAGCAGGTGTCTGTGTTGTTGTATGGACAGGTGGTCTGTGTGTTGTTAGTGCTTGTTGAAGGTGGTCGTGTTGTGTAGAAGGTGGTTGTTGGGTAGAAGTGGTTGTCGTATGTTGTGTCGTGTGTGTTTGTTGTGTAGAAGTTGGCTGTGTGTTGTTGTAGGAGGTTGTTGCTTGATTTAAAGGTGGTTGTTGTTGTAGAAGGTAGGTTTGTTGTTGTTGTTAGTAAAGGTTTGTGTTGTTGTTGTTTGTTGTGAAGGTGGTTGTGTTGTTGTTGTTGTAGAAGGTGTTTGTTGTATGTTGTTGTTGTTGTAGAAGGTGTGTGTTGTTGTAGAAGGTGTTGTTGTTGTTGTTGTTGTTTGTAGAAGGTGTTGTGTGTTTTGGTTGTTGTAGAAGTGGTTGTGTTGTTGTTGTAGAAGTGTGGTGTGTGTTGGTGTTGTTGTAGAAGTGGTTGTGTTGTTGTGTTGTGTGTAGAAGGTGTTGTGTGTTTTGTATTGTAGGTTTTTTAGAGTTCCTGCGTGTCTTTTCTCCGAAATATTTTTTCTCGTCGCCTTTCTTTCTTTCATTGCACACCCATCAGTCTCATTTGTCATTCTCATTTTTCAAGGCATGTTCGGACTACAATGATTTTTTACAGGTGCACATCACATTTATCATAATATTAGTGCGTAATGTAGCCTCTCTATATTGGGGTTGAGGTTGTTACAACTCGTAGGATCTTCGTAATGGCAAAGTGGGAGTTGTCACTCCCGCGACATTTTCGATCATTCTAAACGATTGCTGGATTTCTTACATAAACAAAACTGATATCATTAGTTTAAAAAAGAAAAGAACACGAGTGTAATTTTTTCTACCATCAATAATTTTTCCTTTTTGTCGAAATGGATCGAGTACATATATACTGAACTACATTTTTGCTGATGCGTTATGGTTTTTCAGGAGATCCACACGTATATACGACACTCGCGATGATGCAGCAGGCGAGGGATTTGCATGTTACACATAATATAATGAAAATCACCTTTAATCACACATGCCAAATTGCCAAAATTGTACTCTTTAAAGTAAACAACATTATAAAAAACACGGAGCTCATTACAAGTAATTTACAAGAAACACATTGACGCAAGCGTCAAATGAACGGCCGCAAACCCAATTGTTTCATAAGAGACATTTGTAAACATGATCATATTTAACATTCTACTAACATTATACAATATTCAAAACCTTTGAAATGAATTTTTAAGGGTACAAAACTTTTCTGCGAATAAATGCCTTTTGTTATTCGCAACACTTAGAAAGATACATGAACTACTCGAACATACATGAAAAGTTGCGTTTTACTTTATTAGTATCACGCATGATTTGCACCAGACACCCGATGTCGGCTGTCTCGCAATCTCCGACGTAGACAGTCGAGTGTCTCGACGCGAAGCCTCGCATCGATAGCAATAGATATGCTGCATTACGATTGGTGTTTTATTCTTGCATCGTGTTTTAAATTAAAGCTTTCTAAAGCTAAAATACGTCTAATTTTTTAAATGGGAAAGCACTTCTCCACTTAGTAACCAAACAAATTACACTTTTAATTCTATATTTCATTTTCTGCATCAAACACAACATTGCGTCTGATAGGTTCGCAAGATACCCGAATAAAAAAAAAGCTTATACAAAAACCAACTTCGCACTCTCTCTTGTATGTTATAACCTCGACAGTCAGCCCTTCCCATTCTGTGTCTTATCCTTTCTAAGCCGACCAGTGGATGTAATACTTAGCGGCATTTGCACTAAACCAATGAAGGTCATTTGACGAAAGTATTTCCTACGCAGAAATATTAAAGTTCTATTTTTTAGCAATGGTAAACGTTTTCTGCTCCTCAGAACTGTTGTTAAACTCAGATTGTAACCCTTAAAAATTATGCTTTAAATATATCGAAAAATTGAGTTTGTTGAAATATATTGAATAATGTGTAGTTCGGGTGCGACTAGACGAAATGATGGCCCTTCAAATAGCGATTGTTTCTAGTCCTATGTAATCACTAACAAAGTTAATACAATTGGCTCCCGGAGTGATTGTGTGATGCAGGAACACGTTTCATTTGATCGCTTTTGCCGTTCGCGGTCGTCGTAAATGGTGTTTTATAAATCTTGTGTATTATATATAATTGAGCTTTAGTATTATGAGCTGCCAGCGCGTGTTTTTGCAGTCATTTTTCAAATTCAAGTCTTATTAATCAATATTATCTTTATTATACCTTCCAAGTATTAAAAGGTCTAAACCTTCTATATTATATCATCTTTTATTGAGAACATGTAGCATGTTGAAATACACGTGAGGCATTAATCCAGCCGAGATTTTATATTTTCAATTAATTATTGGAAAATGTTTAATACTTAGAAGCTATCAATGCCTCGTTGATACATCCGTCCTGAATGTTTTGATATTGATGTCGTGTCAACTATACTACGCTTGAAGTGGAATATTCTTAGGCAATATGTACATAACAAACCCATTAGTACGAGAGGTAGATGTAGGTAAACATCCTATCCTCGCCAAAATCTATTTTGCACGACAGTGCAAAGGAATGTTCATATTATTCGTTCAAGCCATCCTTTTATTCTGATATAGTTACACTCAGCACAATAATACACATCAAGAGAAGACACGAAAAAAACACGTGTAAAAGGCAATTAATAAATGGAATGGATGGTTATTGCTTTTAATTAGGAAATATTAAAATTACACTCTGATTTCTTTTGTTGTGTGGTTTTAAACTTATTGGATTTGTTTGTAATCTAAGAAATCCGGTGAGGTTAGCATCGTTTTTAGATGATTCGAAATGTCGGGGGAGTGAACAACTCCACATTGGCGCCATTACGAAGATTCCTACGGATTTAACACTCACGCCCTCCAATTTATAGGAGAGGGCTACATTACAGCAGCTAATATTACAATAAATTGTGGATGTGCACTGTAAAAAATCATTGTAGGGGTCGCCCGAAACATGCCTTGGGGGAAAATGAGGGACATGACCGAAATGAGACTGATGGGTGGTGGGGTATTAAGATATTTTTTATTTAAAGGTTTTTGAGAATGTATTAATAAATTATCATGTGTCTTTTTAAAACGCTTATATTCATATATTTGCAAATTAGGTTTCATTCATTATATTGTTTATACATAATTGTATCCCAATACAAGATAATAAGAACATCTAAAAGCATCAGCGGGAAGGAAAAAGAATATCCTTCGCTCTGATGTCGATATAAAAAACTAGTTTGCCTGGAATAGTGATATTTTTCGAGTGGGGATTTAAAAACTTGCAACAATAAGACAGAAATAATCCTAGATCATATATTATGTAAAATTTTGTCATAACCTTCATTGTACATACCAATTCACAAAATCAACGACACAACCCTTACTAATTACATTTGCCACCTTAACTTAACATCTACACACAAATACTATATGTCTCAATCCTTCTCAACTCCGTAACAGATAGGAACCACAGTGGTATACCCAACCTGTTCAGGTACAAAAAACGAAGACAACTACAAATATCTTCCACTTTATATTCAAAAATCAAAACAATTTAACACACAAACACACATTACTTTAACATTAAACAACTACACAAAAATCACCTTATATCAACTACAAGCACTACCATACACTCGTTCTGAACATATTCATGTGACAACAAGCAACAACAACGCAAGCGCACCTGTGTCTCACAACAACAACAAAACACAACCACTTCTCCTCGTGCAACCTACTTTACAAGGACGACAACACAACCACCTTCTTCACCAACAGATCAAACCCAACATATAAAAATAAAATTCCATCCCTTACTTTCTTTATAGACAATGCCCTACTACTATAAGACATCATCTTTTTATAGATAGCATAGATTTACTCCAACAATTCCACTATAGTATATCAAACAACCTACTCCAACTATATCTAAGCCACCTTCTATTATACAACAACATGTTTTTTCACAACGCCACCCCTGACAAAAAATCATGATCGTATTAAACTAAACAGTACATATTCATTCAACCACGTCTAAATTAAATCGATCAGGACAACACTATCTCTTCTATATGCAGTCAATCTTTGAGCGTTGGCCATTTTACTCTTCGAATTACAACACTATCAACACAGATGCACACGTACTACTCACGCGACCAAGAATATCCAGCATGAATATTATTACATCGACTATACTTTTTGTAAACAAATCAGCAGAGATCTCTGTTGAATTTTTTTTTTTATTTATCTACAAACCTCACCAAACAATTCTCATGTGAAAAGCAACCAATTCTCAAACTCTTTTGTATAAAAAATGTATCAGATACCATCTGTAAATACTAAGGATAGTACAAATTACACAACTTAAGTGATGTTAACATATTGCATCATTTATTCACACGCCTTTTACAATACGCACCAAATATTTACTAGGAGACAACTTGAATAAATACAACCTATGAAACAAACAAAACTTTCTTATTGAAATGCAATTATCATACTTTGCTTTGGAAATGTACTTATTTTCAGTATCCATATCGACGCACTTTGTACATCATTTTCCTACCTTTGCTACAAAGAAACCGTTGATTCTCAGCGCTACGTATATTTTACCCTCGGAGCAAAACTTCACAAAAGAACACTGAAACAACACAAGTACCTCAATCTATTTGGGATCACACGATTTTAAATTGATAAAATTACTGAAAACATAACTCATACAATACTGACTCCAGGCCTAAAATCATGACAATTGAATCACATGCACCATCTCTATTCTATCAATGGAACCTTTTCCAGTAATCACACTAAATCTACTATTTATTTGTGTTACACACCAAATTAAGCCAGAATACTTATAATATATTGATCTATGTATATATTTCTGTTTATATCTGTGAATTTAACACTAGAGAAATCTAATATGAATGAGAAATGGAGGATAGGTATTATCTATAAGATATTATAAAAATGAAACCTTCAAATTTGCCTTATTTAGTTACAAACTAATCGGGAGAAAATTAAAACAAAACCTTTTAGACTTACAATATACAGATCTGCAGTCGACATGTTAATCTACTGGGTTACCATTTAGGCAATTGGATTAAAATGTAATCTGCACAAGTATTAGTGATGTTTGTGTTAAGGAAGTCAGTCATAACGAATTTTTAATACATAGCCCATAAAGGCATTTGTTTTGCCAAGTGAAGATAACGAACAGTGATCAATCGTTTCAAAAGTGTAAGTAGATAAAAGGGAAATACTAACTACACATTCATGTATATAAAAAGATATACCTAGGGTCCAGAAACATTTTTCTGGTTTCCAATGATCACGGCGTAATTCGACCTCGTCACGTGGTATCCGTAGGAATGACCTTGCATTGGTCCCATTCTGAATATAAAGGCCCGATCCAGTTCCCCAATGTTCGAAATCATCGACAAACCTGGCATTTTCTCGACTACAGATGCGCTCTGAAACAAATACAACAACAACGACCACTAAGATCTTTTCACAGCATTTTCATATGTTATCTCAAACAGTAGATCTACTTATTTGTGACTAGACTGGTATCATGACAAACATAAACTAGCTCCACCCTGAAAGTTGTGGTTTCGCAGGATATTTAAAAAAATATCAGCCGTTGCTAGTTATAAGACAAAACTACGNAAAAAAACAAATACCAGCCGTTGCTAGTTATAAGACAAAACTACGTTAAAAAGAATTGTGCAGACCTGCTTACGAACGATTGCACTAGATAACAATTGAAACACAAACAAGTAAACACATGTTGACAAAAAACCCAAATCCAATTTTTGCTGGCATCCGTACGCACCCCCCCCCCCCCCGAGTAGAGAGCAAATCGAAATATTAGGACATTAGTATGTGGTTCAAGTGCATATGGACTGAGAATGTTGAACTTATAATATGGCAGACATACACTGTATGTTGTAGTACTTAGTCTCCTGCTATACACTGCGTCATACACCTTGTGAATACATGGGAAGTGAAGATAACAAACAGAGAGAAATCTCGAAAAAAAATCTATAATAGTACATTTAGAGTAAGGCAAATACGGACTCCTGGATACACCAGAGGTGGGATCAGCTGCTTACGACGAGAAAGCGTCTCCTGTTGACCAGCAACATTCTCGTGACCCGGTATTTTTTCAAGTAAAGGGAGTAATCCGTAGTTCAAATCAGAATACATATAAGCATTGCTCGAATGCTGTCTTTCACGTTTCAAACCAATTGTTATATTGGTATGAAACATGAAAGACAGCATTCGAGCGATTGAAAGGCTGTATCTGTTAATACATGTAAGACCATTATAACGACAATAGAATATGCGAATTCTTGACTTTAAAAGAGACTGTTGACATTTTTATTAAGTTAACCTATAAAGACTTTGCAAGCATAAACAAATAGCATGGAGTGAATGCCCTAAATGTTTACATTAACTATTTCTTCGAGATTGTATGTCTATACATTTGTTTCTCGTTTCTTTTCAGTATATTTTTTTAAATACATCAAGAGGATTGGAATCACCGAATTAATAACTTGCAAGTTTCTTTTCATAGGTACACCTTTAAATCGTTTTACGAAAGTCAAAATGTATTACTGTCACATCTAACAGAGTAATATTTTACAATGTCACCGAATTCTGCATCAAACTTCCTCAGTTTACTTTCACTTTCAAATGCTACAATTATAAAAGGAGTGAAACATACGGACACATGATCCATATATTTTTTAAGTGGGAGAAAATATATTATGCACGTCCAAGACGTCCAAATTTTGCAAAATCCGTACTAAGGACCCTACTACACTAACAAAAACTTTTTTTTAGACACTGAGAAAATTAAATCACATTAAGGTGTTAATATTCAGTTTATCTAAGTAGTTTTTAATATATGGTACGGCCACTTATCCCCAGGAAAATGTTCAAAGATATGAAGTATTGATGAAAAGAAATCATCATTGCTCACTTGAATGAAAAAAAACATGAAATAAAGAGTTCAGTTTACTTATCTTTACCTACTGACATGTTACAAATGCTTGAACTGATTAAGAATTTCGTAATTCCCATATATTACTGAATATTTCAATTTGATCTAAGGCAGATAATCTAATTGCTTATTATTACTAGCTCGTTTGTGCGCAGGTAGAGAGGGTCCTTCTTTTATCTAAATGAGTTAGCGCCAGTTCTGAGCTTGACCTTGTGAAATTAGAGGGATTTAAAAAGCAGTGTGATTAAAATCACGTTAAATATGGTCAACTATTGTCAAAGATAACAGAAGTCAGTTAAATCTAGTAAGAAATTAAGAAACTTGATATGTTCTTTAAAGAATATTTCCTTATAAATATATGTAGTTACATATCATTACACGGTATGATTTTAGCAAATTAAATTTCGTCCATCTCTGTGTGG
>CAJDSM010047034.1:4643-15830 GCA_903981925.1 Ostrea lurida | reverse complement strand
CGTTAATCTGTATATAATCTGCACTAATTATATGTACTGTACAATGTCTTGGTTTTCTTTTTACCTCTAAACAAACTGTGTCATTTCCTGCACAACATATNCGTTAATCTGTATATAATCTGCACTAATTATGTGTACTGTACAATGTTTTGGGGATTTTTTTTACCTCTAAACATGCAACTGTATGAAACTGTGTCATTTCCTGCACAACATACTTTTCTTCGTGACTATGTACTTTAAATACTTGGTTATCAGACGAATTGTGCACAGATCAACCTGAAATTGACACTGGTCACCTGATAACCTTTATGACTTATATATATTTTAATCTAATATATACCTAATATCTAGATAGGAAATGACAATTCACTGTGTATACAGTGTAATTGTACCCACCATAAATACCTGGGATTATGCTTCGTTTTCGGATCCGAGACCGACCCCGATGTTTGAGGCATTCTTCTAGTTCCTCAAAAGACAAACTCTCCATAGACCCTGAAATCCATGGATTAATGTGATGCCTCTTGAACAATAACGCATCATCATCCATGTTCGAGCAATAATCCTTTCTATATAGAGGATGTCCTTCAAATTCCGATGCAATCGGCCGACATGTCTGTCTTTTTCTGGACTATATTGTGTTGCTGGAGATGCTTGACAGCCTCCAAAGCACCACCACGGTGAATTCTTTTTGTCACAATACACAGGAATGATCCCTTCACTTTCCCTCACTAATCAATACAGACTCAGCAGGAGAAAAGCAATTGTATTCACCAATCCTCAGTTCACTCTAATTTCATTAAAAATATATATATCAGCACATCAATAGTGTATTTCCCAGCTGATGCATTGACAGAAATGGCTTAATGATGATGTGCAACCAGCGTACACCTTGTTAATTCAACTTCACAACTATCCATCAATAGTGAAAGTGATTTCAGAATACGGGATATATCCATCTCAAAAGAATTTCGCCCTTATCTACTTCACGATAGTGTCTGAAGTTTTTCCACCTTCAGACATAATTCATTCGGAAAAACGCTTTTCTGATTTCTAGCAAGCTAATTTCTAGTGCCTCAGCCCGCTGAGTTTTCACAGTAAAGAATCGTCAGGCAATCCCGGCGTTTATTATGGAATTGTTCCCAGAAAAATCAAGACAAAATCCCATTGGCCTCCATAATAGTTTGCAATAGGACACACAACCCAACAGAGGAGAAAAAAAGACGGTTATCCATAAAGATAGTACACAGATCAATACCTAATCCGAGATACGATCATAGATGCATATAAACCACGCATGTTTCACAGCATGTATCAATTCTCTCAATCTCTAGTGACTATAATCCACCAAAATTGCAGCTGCANGTATCAATTCTCTCAATCTCTAGTGACTATATTCCACCAAATTGCAGCTGCTCAAAAGATCTGGCTTATAACAGAATAGTCATTCAATTCTAATAAACAACACATTATTGTCACATGGGGAAAATGAAAACAAAATCCTCCCTTTCACAATGTGACACATTTATCTCCAAGCACATATACACAGCTCCATTTTTTTTCCCCCGTGAAATTCCTTCCTTGAAAATGAGGAACCAAATCCACTTAATGGTAATATTGCATAATGGTACTAAAATACATCAGCTTTTGAAAAGCATACAAGTGACACTGCCCTTCAAAGATGAAGACAGAAATTATCTGTACTGCTTCACAGTACTCAATCTCAAACTACACATGGCAAGAAGTTCTCCTGAATCAAAATGTGGACAATATGAAAAATTCACTTTTAAATGATGATGACCTTTCCTTGTACTTGGTTACTCTAGCCCACAAACGGAAAGGCACACAAGTTTTCATCATATAAAGTACCATGTGGAATTTCAATGAACACGCTTAGAACAACCACAAGTCTGAATGTCTAATTAATTCCATTCATAATTTCTGGTGACGTACTTACGAAATTAAAACAGTGAGTGCACATGCTAAACAAAGAGCTCCTCTACACATAACATGACTCTCTCGGTAATAATATCTAAATTTAAGTATTCTCCCAGCCTTACAAACTTTGCCTGCAGACACATTGTGCAACCAGAAATCACAAATGTTCCTCAATTACAATTGATTTAAGTCACATTTGGGACGATTTTATGACAGGATGTCAATATACAATACACTAATAGACAGGTTTCCTTTTTTCCCCGTTTTTTGTTTGCATGTCGTGGTGACAAATGCGTTTTCCTGTTGTACAGTAAATTAGCCTTAGAGAAACAGGCATTACTCCTAATTAATTACTTTGTTTACTCTTCTAAATATAGCTGAACTAAGATTTGTACATTTTCATCCTTTTTTAGTTTCATTTCACGAAAAAATCAAAGTGTATATTTAATCTGTGGGCTTTTAACAATGGNAGATTTGTACATTTTCATCCTTTTTTAGTTTTCATTTCACGAAAAAATCCAAGTGTATATCTAATCTGTGGGCTTGTAACAATGATGATTAATTGAATATTGCCTCATTAATTACACTGAGTAGACTGATCGACAGCTGTTGCAACACTAGATGGGGGGAAATCCAATTGTTGTTCTCCTAAATCTGTATTAATATCAATTCTCATAACTTGTTGCTATCTCACCTGCTATTGAGCTTTTTGTATTGTAAACACAAGGAAACTTAAAAAGTCTATTCAAACTTTATTTCTGTCTTTCCTTAATAATGAACCGTGATCATTTACAACCCCACCCCTTTTTCTCTCTGTAATTTTTGAATTACACATGCTGGCATGTACAATATATTCATATACCACATATAAATGTCTACATTATATCTATATCATGAATACTACCACCAGTTTCAGTGTATACAGTATTAATTTCAAAGGTTGTTCTTCTGTGTATATTGTATCATTATAATCATATGTGTTTCATGTTGATGCCCATTTGGGCCCTGATTTGGTAATAAATTCTATTCTATTTATATAATTGGCTGCAATGAAAGAAAAGTGAGCAAGCTCACATACCCCACGCCAGCTCCCATTGCTGGAAATGTAGTTTTGGGCAATGAGGTAGGAAATCATAATTGAATATCGGTTATAAATGGATACACATATTGATTAACTATAAATTATAGTAGGATTTTTTTTCTAAAATAAAGTAAGAGATCTTTTCATTAAACATACAATAATTTTATCCTTCTTCCATTCAGTGTTTAATTGGTGAAGAGGTCAAGGGCATAATCCTCGAAAAAAAATGAATCAGAATTTCCTGTGTATATGCGCATCTACACGTATGTTCTTCATCACTACAAAGTTTCACGATAATCTGTTCAGCGGTTTCAGAGGAGTTGCGCTGACAACTGTTTTAATAGTATATTTAATTGTGGCCAAATTTCTAAGTTCAAAAGGGGCATAATTCCCGAAAAAAAATTGAATCGGAATTTCTTGTGTATATGCGCATCTACACAGTATGTTCTTCCACTACAAAGTTTCACGATAATCGTTCAGCGGTTTCAGAGGAGTTGCGCTGACAAACTGTTTCATAGTATATGTAAATGTGGCCAAATTTCTAAGTTCAAAAGGGCATAATTCCCCGAAAAAAATTGAATCAAATTTCCTGCATATATGCACATCTACATGGTATGTTCTTCATAACTACAAAGTTTCACGAAATTCTGTTGAGCGGTTTCAGAGGAGTTGCGCTGACAAGAAAAACAGGACTGACTGACGGACTGACTGACTGACAGACGGGTCAAAACATTATACCTCCTCCGCAACTCGTTGCGTGGGGTATAATAATAAACTTCATAGTCTAAATTCTACCGAATCATACGCAACAGGCTGCATTACTAGTACATGGAAACTCCGGTCATCCTTATGCTGGAGGTATAACGTTCTTGCCTACTGGGTTGCAGTCAGTTTGTTCCTTGACCGACCCCAAATTTCTCTTGAACAACTGCCAGCAAAGAATGTCCTTCTATTAAGACTGTCACCCCATATATCTCAATTATATCACATTCATATGATCATAGCATGCATGTAAAGTGCAGGGTTGTTTTTTGTTTTTTTATCTGTACTAGCTGCTTCCTACATCTTGAGTCTCATCAGCTACTTTGTTTATCAATCTGAGCATTTAATCATGTATTGGAATGGCCAGAACAAACAAAGGCTTAAGCATAATGCCACCAGAGAAATGATTGAACTCAAATCTCTAACAAACTGCGGAATTGTATCTTCCTGTCCAATATAACATTGAGTATGCATATTCTGATACAGGATATGACAAAGAATATGACAAGGAATTTTTAGTCACATTCTTATAAAAAGGCACAGCTGCACATTAGTGTATACTGTTACAGACAATCCTCTTAGAACATTTATATTCAAAACGAGTCACGAACTCGGCAGCAGTAATCTGTCATTTTTTTTTCACTTCAAAAAAGTTTTTTGCATAGCACATACGTTAACCTTAATATTCTCCTACATAATGAATTTGCGGAATGTCTAAACATGTCTAAACAATGTTAATCAACCAAAGATACGAGCAAAGGTTAATCAGCTGTGGAAATCAGGGCAAGGATTTCTTTCTGATTTAACTTGTACTTACAGATGTTTGGATTCTAAAGTACACAAAACTGTGATGCATATAATCATATTCTACTGATTTTCATAATTCATTATCCTAGCTGCCATCAGTAAATCAAGTATCCCAATTAATATCTTCTGCACAGAAATTAAATAGAAAAATTATTTTATCTGAGGGGGGGGCCATATGATTTCTTTCGTTTGAGGTACGAATTAGACAGAAATCAATTTCTAATTGGTGTGAACAATGAATTACTTGTTTGGAATTATAAGGTTTTCATTCGAATACCTGTTTATGTCACATGGTTCTTTAGAACCGGTTTCAGAGCAAATTAAGCTATCTAAGGAAAAGCATGGGTGTAAATCCAGTTTAGGACGACACGGACAGCTGAGCACGTACGCTTAAATTTTATGAAAGTTCATCAAATTTAAATATTTAATCCACTTTAATATACAATTACATGTATGTATACGTACAATATATTGTACAGTATTAAACAGCTGCAGCGTGTCGTTTCGATTCCACATAATGTGCTGTTTATTTATTAGTTCACTTTCATTTGAAAGTACTGAATGGATTTAAAGGAGAATACAATTTATCTTGCATGTATGACACCAGTTAGAAGGATGAACAATGCATCAAAATTAACTTTCTGTTGAACCATAATTGGAAAAGTAAACCCGTGGCGTATTTCTTGCCAATATTTCTGACTATGTCGCTTGCTGGTTGCCTTATTGGGATGATGTGCCACCAGCAGGGGACTTCAAATTTCCCAAAAGGTTTTGTTTCATTAAAGATTTATTCACAGAATGTCAATGTATACATCCTTTAATTTTCATTAAAAACAGTTCCCCTAGTGTAAAATACATCCTTTGAATTATTTCATCAAATTGATGTATCATGAATAACATTCCGCTATATTATATATATTTCAATAATTCATGATTAGCAAATGATAAAAAAAAGTTCCAGTTGCTATAATTAATATCCCTTACTAAGCATAACTGATATAGGGTAGAGATCAAGATACTGCACATGCATTTAATTCCAGGGTCATAAATTCGCACATAATCATGTTTGGTTTGGTCTGCAAGTATGAAAATCTGTTACGCTGAATGTGGCTTACATGAAATTAAATGTACTGGTATGGAATTACCCAGAATTTATATGATGATGGACTTTTAGTGAATAAGTACCACACGTAAAAAATGTATGTTTACAGAATTGGCTGGTGGAAGTTGTATTAACACTTTTTAAAACTAATTGAAAGAAGAATCTATTTTCCAAATTTCTTGGACAAGTTTGCTTTACATTTGATCTTTACATCCAAAGGTAGGTGGCGTTATTCCTCATCTTGTAGTGAGTGTATGTAAGAAGTTTGGTTCAAGTNTATCCAAAAGTAGGTGGCATTATTCCTCATCTTGCAGTGAGTGTATGTAAGAAGTTTGGTTCAAGTTAAAAATGGAGAGATCACTAATGACATGGAACATAATTTGTCCTAGATACCAGTGTCCAGTACATTTGACCTTTGACCTTCTAATCCAAAACTCAATAAGAATCATCCGAATTCCATAGCATGTCTTTGTCAGAGTGAAATTCCATCATTCCAACTGGAAAAGTAAATCACCCACATTAATGGCCAATAAAACATTTTCCTCGATACTGAGTCCAGTTCTCTTGACCTTTTCACCCGAAATTGATGGTGATCATCCTTATTCCATGACTAGTCAATGTGTAAAAGTCAGGAACTCATGGTGAAAAAAGAAATAAATATCAGACCTGAAAATTGCTTCCTTATATCAGTGTCCAGTTCTACCAAAAATCCAAATCTATCACAAGGTGATTCTAAGCATGAAGTATAGAGTGACTTCATGAGAATAGGGACAAGGAATCGATCCATCTGCAGACGGAAGGACAGACAGAAGGATACAGATGGAAGGATAGACAAATGGAAGGATAGACAGATGGAAGGACACAGATGGAAGGATATAGACAAACAGATGGAAGGACAGATGGATAGACAGATGGAAGGACAGACAGATGGATAGACAACACAATCTCAATGTAACTCAAGTCTCTCCAACTTTGCTGTTTCAACTGTCACTTTGACCTTTATGTTGGGAAAGGGCTGCTGCCTGATCCCATTCATACTTTAAATAAAATATTGTTTTAAAAAAACAACAACTTTGATGTGGGGGTATCAAAATTGTGGTCTCCTTATTTTCATTTTTAATAACACATTTTAAAGGGACATTAAATTGTTTTGAATTTCATGAGAACCCAGTCCACAGAATGAAAAAATGTACACAAGATGTATATATCAATACATGTATAAGAAATTCCACATTACATCCCAATGAAAATATAAAACAAAATTTATCCACCCCCAATTAATTCAGATAATTCCACTGTATTGTCACAAGGAATGTACATACAAACATGAAGCCTGGAGCAAAACATCACAAACTCACAGGCTAGCTAGGTTTAAGCTCATTTTAGTCATAATCTAAACTAGCTAGGTTACGTGTAAATGTATGGTAAAGCCTGCCAAATGGATGGACTGAATTTCTTGGAAAGTAAATGTACTAAACAAAAAGCTCAAGCCACATGTGACATCAAATTAATAAACAGCTTATCTGTTGTAAGTACAAGTTGACACTTACCATGCAGTTGTGGAGAGGGACATCTTTGGGGAAGAATTGGGGAGGTATTGGGACCAACTATGGATTTACGAATTCGGCTGAAAAATAAGAATTCAAGATGAAGAATTGGAATATCATATACTGCAGATGTAATGTCATTTCAATTCACCCTAACTCTTGATACAGCTGATCATGCTTGTACACATTTTTTTCTTAACCAGTTACCCATGTGTCCCGTCTACACATTCCATTAAGGAAGTCCTTTTGCAGAAGAAGAAATTGTGTTGTGTACTGGATAACAAGTTTGTTTTACACTCTATGGTCTAGACCGAGACGGGAATTCCATTAACAAGTTTTCCCCAAAGAGAGTAGCATTTTCACATAGCCGTAAATATATTAAAACATCTATCAGCTTTGCCTAATTATATATATTTTTTTCCTTGCAGCCAATTTTCGTCTACTCTGTATAAGAAAAATTAGCAAAAAAGGCAATTTATGGTGCCTTTGAGAGTCAGTCATCTCCACATACATAGTATTGATCAGTGAAGCAATGACCCCCCAGAATCACTATAGCTATCTGATTACTGGTCACACAACGTCGGGAGTCTTTTGACCTTATACTCTTCATTAGAAGACGACTTTACCCTGCTTTACCAAAGCTTGCATGCATACACTTAATTCGATTGATTGACTAAATGCAGTTTTGTAATAAGCATAGTCTTTTAAAGCATTTCTATCTAAAATATCACGATTGTCTATAAATATGTCAGGTGACTATAGTATTTTTTTTTTTTTAAATGATTAAAAGTTATTACCTTGATCGTCTTCCAAAACTTGGATCCTTCTAAAAAGTGAAGAAAAACATTGCTAATTAAAAAAAAAATGTGCACAACAAGGTCTGAATTTCCTTCTCATTTTTTTTTTTTAAAAATCATGCTTTAAAGAATGCCCTGCCATTTCTTACCTGTCTAATTTTCATACCACATTTAATAAATAAATAACCCTAGGCCTAGAAAACAATTCCAAAGTACCTGCTCCTGGTAAACCAAATGTTTCCACGGACTAACATTTTGAAATATGTAATTATTCTGGCAGGACATCTCCAGACCCTACATACATGTAATCCACTTCAAAACGCCATCACAATGTATAGCCAGACCAAAACAAAGCTGCACTGCCTGATTACTTCCTACACATTTCACTGGACAATAGAAGGAGGGCACACACAGTGAACAATGTTTGTGATCTTTACACCCCCCAGAAAAAAAAAAGCCACAGTTGTGATCCTGTGGTGCTGAAGACAATTCACTGGGTCAAGCTCTACATGTTGTTTACTGGCTGGAGAAGAAGTCAGGGTTGGTTTGTTTTTTTTTTTTCTCCTACTACACTGCTGCGGTGAATCCTACTCACTAGGATTGCCAAAGATGAACAGATTATGCACCATTTCTTCTACAGGGCATCCTCAGCTCAATAAACTGATTACAACATTTTTCTTACTGGTATAAAGATCCATGGAAAGATGCAGAAAATGATTGCTTAGCCTGCGTTCAATGTAGTAATTACCTTTTAATTTTTATTGCTATCATAACTGGCAGGAAATCAAATTGTCTATGAAAATAAACATCCCTCTTAAAAGATATAGCCTGCGCGAAAGAGGGTAACTACTTACCAGGCCTATAGTGAGAGAGGGTGCCGACTGTCCTAAAATGGAATTCTTCATCCTCACAAGGTTAGGTTCTATAAGAGCTCCGACACCTGAAAATGCAATCAATTTCCACTACAGTAAGATAATGTAACATGTAGAAATTGAGCACGCTTTATGCTGATGCTTCACAGCTAGTCCGGAGATTGGAAAGTATAGCATCCACCATTATACAATTTATATGTCCAATAGTCAATATCCAGTGGTTATGTTTCCAGAATTTCAACATTCCACACAAAATTTACAGCTGGGCAAAATCAGATCTATTTTCTCCTTCATAATTTATGCTATCAATCGAAGCACCTGTTACCTAAATGTGCATGCATGTTTTGGTCAACAGTCTACAGAAAACATGTGCAAATATCAAAATATATTATGTTAGAAAGCTGCACTTTTATAAGTTATTTAACATTTCATGTGCTTATTAACTTTTCTCTCTGACTTGTGAGGTATTCTAATCTTTCTCCATGATGTTGGGCATAACAATTTGGGGAGAGTTTTGACCTTGCCTAAAGAATTTATGTAAAACAATCTCTGTGATTTGATCTCTTGTAATGATATTGTTCTTGTTTTTTTTGCTTGTTTGTTTGTGTGGTTTTTTTTTTTTTTGGGGGTTTTTTTTTTTTTGGGGGGGGGGGGGGGCAATTCTACCATACTGAGTATCTAATTAAATCAAAATAAGTAATCATAGATGAAAAATCTATCTACAACTTTTTCAGTTGTATCCAGTTTAAATGAGATCAATGAGATGTACTTTCTGTTCCAGAGAAAAGTAAACAGCTTTCCACAATTCATTATCCTCTTAATATACTCTTTTTCTTTAAAAAAAATCACTGAGTGATTTACTACTTCCTAATCTCTCTGATCAGAGACATATAAAATTGTCCATGGTTAACAATAATTAAACTGGTTTTATTAATTCATCTAATTAGTCTGCAATAAGACGTACTTCACCCTCCTCCAGTAGAAATTTACCAAAACTCGTCAAGAGGAAATACCATATAACATGAAGAATATAAATCAACACAAGCGAGAGATCGGGGAGAAGCAGAGATTTTTACAATAATTCCGTATTGGATCCAATCTATCTTCTCGTAAGTTGGTACAATGACATCTCAGATTCCCCATGAAAATCGATAATCTTCCGTGGAAAATCACACAAATGATGATGAAAAAAAGCAGTGAGATTAAATATTCAACTACTACAGCTGAGTTTCAAACAGAATTGTGATTAAAGCTTTCATATTTCATGTGATATATTGACTTTGTTTGAGCAAAATGTCATTTACTAACTACAAAACATGCATGTTTTGTGTACTTTTATGTATACGGAAAGTTCCAGTCAATTGTGGCGTTATATTGCCAGAATCTCTGACCGACATAGTCCGATATCATTTTCACCAATGGGGCATTCATTCAGAAGAAATGGTGCAATATTGTTTTATGATACGGATGCTAGTTTACTGCTTCACTCACTGCTTTGTCAATGACCTATGCTCATTTCATACAGTGTTACACCTGTATAATAGTCCATTCAGCTACTGTATATGGTGTCAGTGTGTGGGTGTGTATGTGTGAGTGATTAAGAAAAACTTTCATACAACTCTATACACAATTTGCAACCATTAAATTGGTTATTTAACCCTCATACAGGTTTTCTATAGTAAATAGATGTAACCCCCCCTCCTCTCCTCCCCACGCAAACCCTCACATGCAACTTTGAACAATATCTTGCTGGTCCCAAAAGTCATATATATTTACTGAAATTAAAAATTCATCTATAGTAGTAATTTACACATTTACCTGCCCCATTTTTATCCCCACCTGATATGAACCATTCTCGTGACGCTAATTAGAATATATGCTTTGAACGACATTTTCACACACATTTTTGTAAAATTCCTTCAAACATCCATGAATTGACTTACTATGTCCTAGTCCGGAGTGACTGTTGATGCTGTACTTACTGTGTCCCAGTCCGGAGTGACTGTTGATGCTGCCGATATTGGTAGGGAGGCTGATGGGAGTGCTGGGGAGGCTCTCTCTTCGTCGTCGGGAATCCTCTGACAATGTCCGCTGTAGACGCCGGATACTGCCTGGTCGACCCAAGGGAAATTCATCGAGGCTCCGTCGCACACTGGGAGACAGGGGACTGGGAGAGGTGAGGCAGCCATCCGACTGAAATATACAAGTACTGACTAGGTAACGAAATATACAAGTACTGACTAGGTAACAAAATATACAAGTACTGACTACATAACAATGA
>CAJDSM010047032.1:0-11061 GCA_903981925.1 Ostrea lurida | reverse complement strand
CCCATTACTAGCTGGGGGCTAAAAGAGCCCCGCGACCTGTTGCTATGGCCTTGTGCACCCCCCAATGAAAATTACTGGTTACGGCCCTATTACAGTGTATTAATTTCAAAGAATTACTCTTCTATGATTATTGTATGTTTCATGTGTATGCCTGTTTGGGCCCCAATTTGGTAATAAAATACTATTTTATTCTGATAACACGTGCTATGATAAGAAAGTGAATATCACGAACTGCGATCAACACCAAATATCCCATACAGGGCCGTAACCAGGAATTTTCAAAGGGGGGTGCACAAGACTAAGGCAAGGGGTTTGAAGGCCGCTAATCAGGCCCCCAACTGGTCCTGATAGGGGGTCCAGTGGGCGAAGCCCCCGGAAGCTGAGAGATTTTAGCACTTTTTGGGGGTCTAGAGGCCACTAAATAGGTCTTCCGCGGGTCAGCGATGGGCCATTACCCCCGGAAGCTGAGAGGATTTAGCTAATTTATAAATTTTGAAAATGGGGGTGCACATGCACCCAGTGCACCCCCCCCCCTGGTTACGGCCTTGCCATATGGGAATATAGAATAAAGTACAGGGGAAACACGGATCTCTGGGAACGACAGAGGTGGGATCAGGTGCCTAAGAGGAGTAAGCATCTCCTGTTGACCGATCCCCCCCCGTAAGTCGTCTATCTTGGTCATACGATTCTTTGGTCTTTTAGTTTTTGAAAAAAGGAGAGAAAAGAGATGAAAACAAAATTAGACAATTAAACGAACACTGAGTTCAGTTACTTGTTCATGGAAATAAGCATTGTCTCGCTCCTTATAAGATTTACATTTCTCCATGTGCGATATAACCTATTCAAAACATTTAGTTCTTTTCAAGCGCTAACACGAAAAGGCAATTTTACGATAACGATTATTGATTGATTATTTGTTTGTTATTCGTCCCATTGAGAATATTTCACTCCTATTGAGACGTCACCATTGCCGGTGAAGGGCTGCAAATTTAGACCTATGCTTAGCACTCGTGGCTTTTAGCAGTAGTAGTGGGGGATTCTTTTGCGTATCACACCTGCTGCGACACGGGACCTCCGTTTTTACACATATATGCAGGTGATGATGGAATATTGCAAAATAAGTATGGGAAGTTGACGATGGAGAAGCTGAATTCGTACCGTTTGTCATAAAGTTGAGTTGTTATTTTACCTCAAATAGCGAGTTTGTTTTGAGCTTAAGAATAAGCAGGTTCAGTTTTTAGGATCGTTGTATGCTGGTAAGAATAACGCTGTATGGAACAATGGGGATTCAAATGTAGATTGCCTACGATCGCCAGTCATTGTAGTTAACTAGTTACCCTCTCAATTCCACAGTGTTTTCGCCTGTTGCCCAGCTCTTTTGTTTTGTTTCTGTGTGGACTTGTTCAATAAATTTTATCCAAAGTACGAAGCAGACTTGGAAGAACTGTGTTCCTTTATTCTAGTTCGTTTGGATATATTTGAATCGACATATGAAGGATAGAATCATTATTATTAATAGATAAAACGTCGTTACCATTATTAATTTATCGAGAAAGTCCTTTAGATCAGAAGGCCACCGCGAGAGATTTCTTCTTTTCTTGAATGAAATTATTCGAACTCTTGCCTTATATATGATATATGTAACTATTTTAAAAAACACATTTCAAAAAAGACGCACTAAATTCCATAGTTCTAAAACAATCTCAATGAATGAATCCCGAAATGCCTGTCCTACAGACTTGCAAAATAAATCGAGACCTACATGTCAGAACGTTGAATATTCCAAAACCAAACTGCTCGGCGGAATATATCAAAGATACTGATTCACAATTTTCCCCAAAATTTTGTTTTTCACTTCTAATGATTTATTGTGTTTGAATGGTTTCATAAAAATATAAAAAGTTTTACATCATGGCAGAAGCTCATTGTAGACAGTTTATTCTTTGGTGTGTAAACAAAGGTTGAGATATTTCTTGTTTACATAGTTTCAAAACACATGGTATTTTGAGTAAAGTTTATCATGTATAGCGCATTTGGGTAAAATTTATCATGTATAGCGCATTTCAAGTATTCGTTAGGTAAAATGTGTTATTCTAAAGGTAAATTAGTGACTGTGCAAAAATTTATTATGACATAGATACAGTGTATTACGAAATTACCATTTGACTGGCTTGTTTATAAACTCAAATCTTTGTTTACATAACACAGCGTTAATGCTAAAATATTGCAATTATCGTTGCACTTAGAAGGTCCAGATTTTTATTGTCCGTTCTGAATGAGTTGCGTATTTAATTTTTAGCATAAAAAAAATGAAAATAATTTTATCAAAAATCGTGAATAGTCTCTTCAATATCACACGTTATAAAATTAACGGTGTGTGATTTTATGTTGGAAGGTGAATAAAAGGAAAAGCGATCAATATCATAAATGCCATACCAAATGGAAAGCAAGACAAACCACGAACACCTGGGCTCGCCAGACGTGGGATGAAGTATGTACATGTTGGATGAGTAACCATTCCCTGTTGATCGGTCACAATAGCCGTTAGTCCTCGATCTTGATCAGACAAAGCACTCGGAACTCCGCGCGTGCCTCGTACCTCGCACACTGACCTCGGCTCGAATGTGATCGGATTGTTGCATATGAATATTTGAATTCACGTGTTCAAAACAAAATATCCGTTTCGTCGGGTCCACTTACACGACCGTTATATCAACATGAAAACGGTTGCAAATAACATACAATTATTCCTTTAGTGAATGCCAAGTCCATTTTTCTAAAACTGCATCAATGCGAGAAAGTCGTCTGTAACCGAAGGAACAGCCGAAGCGGAGTGGAATGAGTAAACAGGTACTTCCGGCGGAGAATGTATCAATTAGATGCATATCCCTTCACCATTACATCCGAGGTTTATCGGAACGTAGCAGAGTTAGCCGAGGATTGCCGATTGCAGACAAAGTGATGTTTAGTCTTTCAGATAGTACATGTGTAGCTATGCAAACTAGTTTATTGTATGGTCTAGGCTAAGATAACCAACAGTGATCAATCTCACAAATGATGGAAATATGGGGAGTTGACGATGGAGAAGCTGAAATCGCCCCGTAGGTCATAAATTGTGTTGTTAGTTTGCCATTAATGGCTATGTTCAATTCATGGCCTTTAATTCGAAGTTTCGATATATCAACGATATATCAATTCAAAATGGTGTTTGTACTCAGGGCTGATTAAATACGCAAAAGCTTGTTCTGCGTTTAACTTTTTTTTTCAGTCGAGGCAGGCTATTGACAAACAAGTTGATGTTGTAAAGTTTCAACTTTTTTCAACAAAGATTTATTCATATCCGATATTTTCATTTTCAGTATATAAATAGGCGAAGTTGACATGGTGTTAAACGTAATTCATATTCCAAAAATACATATGCAAAATCGAGTGTAGGGCAACACGGATCTCCGACAAAAGCGATTTCTCCCTAATCTTTATTGTACCTAATGATAAAAATTCTTCGGAAAAAAATATTTCAAACATGCGCAAAGTTCAATTAAATAATCATTTCTGCTATTTTTTTAACCATATACAGCGTCATATGAGGGTGGAGCTACCTTACAACAAAAAAATAAAAAATTTAAGATTTTGATACTTTCCATGAAACTATGATAATTCCTACGACACAGTGAAATTTCAAATTAGAGATAATAAGGTAATCAGCTTCCTTTTGTTATATATTGAATAGGAGTTAGTAAAAATTAATACAAGTAAAGATAAGTATTCGAAATGATTCATGAGACTGGGAGTGGGACGACTTTTGCATATATTTTCCTTTATGTCTCGTTTCGTAGATGCCAACATTTCTGATGGACTTATTATACCCCCGCTCCGAAGGAGGGGGAGGGGGTATTACAGTTTTACCTCTGTTCGTCCTTCTGTTCGTCCGTCCGAAAACAAATATTTTCGGCCCATACCGCGCTTACCGAATTCAGACCATTGGATGTCAACTTCCTGTTCAACGACTTCTTTAAAAATTTTGGAGTCTTCATGTGAAATAAATATTTTTCGTCGCACTTTTCTCTGAAACTTCATATCACAGCCAATTGATATTTGGTGTATGACTTCATACCGCGCTTACCGAATTCAGACCTTTCACATGCCAACTTCCTGTTTGCCGACTTTGTCAATATTTTTGAGTCGTATTGTGGAATCAATATTTTTGTCGCATTTTTCTCTGAAACTATGTATCACAGCCACTTGATATCTTTATATTACTTCATCTAGGGGTCCCATAACCCGCTTACCGAATTCATACCTTTCACTCTTCAACTTCCTGTTAACCGATTTCATCAATATTCCCATTTGCCGAATCAAATATTTCCATCACACTGTTCTCTAAAACTGTGTATCTCTCACACTTGATATTTGGTATATCACTTCATTTAGGAGTCCCATACTGCACATACTAAATTCAGACCTTTCACATGTCAACCTACTGTTATATCAACCTTAGCAAAAGATGAACAAATTATCTAGGTAGCAGCTATATTTACATGTACCTTAGAGCGGGGTATCCTCAGTGAGCAGTAGCTCACAGAATCCTTGTTGTACTAATTAACGACAACAAAAACAAAAAATAAATAAGTTTATTCAAATTTTGAGATTAAATAGTTTATCAGATGCATAAAGGTAGCAAATATGAACAAAAATTTATATATGGATACTATTTTAAGCATCACAACATGCTTTTTGGATAAGCGTGGAATTAGTGTGTTCCTTATTGTGATCTTGTCATCTGAAATCGATATTTTTTTTCTTCAGAATTTGATCATTTCAAATAAGTATACAGACGAAGACGCCAAAATTTTATCTATGAACTGTAGGTGCTTAACAATTGAAATATGAAATTATATAATGAAGAAGGATTTGGGGAATGGCCCAATTTAGAAACCACAAGAACGATTTTGTGGCTGTAAAAAAATCCAATTACAAAAGAGGTACTCTACCTTTGTTTATGTCAAGTGTTCGAAGAAATTGATCAAAGTCCAATATCCGAGACATTTCCATTAGGATATTTATTTCCGTGTCACTAATGCTGTTGTCATCATCCAGGTCAAAAGATGAAAAATTACAGATGTCTAACTTGAGCACGTCCTGCAAAAAAAATAAATATATAAATTGTGCAAAAAATAAAAGTTATAGTTGTTGACCTCAAGGAATGAAAATATATATGTAAATATCTACACAAGTAATGGTATAAAAAGAAAATATCTGATATTTTCTTATATATAATATAAAAAATCTCACTTTATCTGTGGACCTTTTCCCTAGAGCTCCACAGCTTTAACGGCAGTCACGGCAGTTTTAACTGTAGCTACGGCTTTTGCCGCTTTATTAACTACTTTCGTAACTCTTCTCCAGCCTCTTCTTCTTCTTCTCCAAGCGCAGACGTCCTCCCGTAATCAATAAAAAGACCAACGAGAAAAGCAGAAAGTATCGGAACTAAAACATGAAATAAAAAATATCATTTCTATCAAATAAACATAATTTGTATCAATAGGTAAACTAATCTCAGCGAGATTTCGTCGAGGCTTAATATTTGAAATGGTCGCCTCTCCGAATCTTTTTGTGTGACACTGGTTTGAGATTCGGAGAGGCGGCCTGTCCAAATATTTTAGCCTCGACGAATCTCGCTGAGATTATAGGTAAACAAACTCATAACAAATGGTATGAAAATAAAATTTGAAAATTAAAAATATTGTATAAAAAATATAATTTGAAGATTAAGAATATTGTATAAAAATATAATTTGAAGATTAGAAATATTGTATAAAAAATATAATTTGAAATTAAAAATATGGTATAAATATATATGTAATTTGAAAATTAAGAATATGGTATATAAATCTGCTACTGTATTGCAATTACCATTACTACCATGGTATCAATATAAAAAGGAACCCGACAGAACGGAATATTCACCTGGTTTTATACCCGGTGTTTGGTTATTCCTGTCAGTTTTCTGGAGACAGCTTCATTCGGTGCTTTCCAATTATTCTCTAGTCACGCCCCCTTGCAGAGGTTAAAAATTCTTAACTTTCTATCGTATATAAAACAAAAACCTAAATTTTAACCAACTGACGTCAATGTGCAGACTTGATTTACGAGCTGATTATTCTTATACTTGCACACTAAATGGTCAACAGATTTTCGCTACCTGGTTTGATCGTATATTCCAGATCATTTACAGGAATAATTTTCATCATATCAAAAGAAAAACCATTCCTTACCCTTATGGTATTCTAATGTTATTTTATTAAAACAATTGTCATATCCTAAAAGCCGTTTTATTAATTTCCATATCTGAATAAAATTGTATTAGGTCTGCATCAATTTAAAAGAAAACATTCATAACGTTAAACATAGTAGTGGTCCTATTCATAGGAATTAACGTCTATAGAAAACGTCCCCGCACCATAGTCCACTCACGTTTTAGTTCAATACTTCGCTGCTATATAAGTGCAAAATGATTATTATGGCAAACATCGATCGAAGTTGATGACATCGTACATCGTACGTTTGTATTTTGGGGTGGGGTTTTTTTGGGGGTGGGGGGTATTTTGTTTTGGTGTTTTTGTTTGTTTGTTTGTTTTGTTTTTTTTTGGTTGTGTGTGATTTTATTCTGTTTTTCATTTTTTCTGATTTCGTGCATTGATGTAATTGTATATTGTTATCAATGGGTAAGGTGGTTTAAATTATGGTGGTAGTGGTTACATTTGTACGCAGACTAGAATAAGGGTTTGTTATTGGTACCTGAATTGGCATGTAGCTGACGCAGACTATGAATTTATTACAAAACACGTGGCTATATATGCTTCGTGTATGTCTAGCCAGAGTTATATAATACAATGATGAATAAAACATTGATCACCTTTTAAAAATAGACATATGAGTATTCATTTAGGCCGATAAACGACCTTTAGCGTGTGGTTATTAAATAAAGTTACCACAAGTTGAAAAGTACAACGTATTTAATATCTTAATTTTTTAGGTAAAGACAAAGAATTTTTTTTTTGAATAATGTTTAATTTAAAACCATTGAAAAGCTTAAACATGTCCAAGGATACACATACATATTTTAAAAGATTTACCGGTCAATAAAGAGCGATCATTGGCATGTAAATATCCTCTGTATACTAAATATTGTCTGTATATTACACGTGGTTCATCAGGCATTGGATGATTATTCTTTGAAAACTAAGTACATGTATATACATTTAGACAAGATTTTGTCCATTGATTCCAAAAGCATATCGCTCTCTCAGATATAATTTTAACAGCTTGCAGGAAGGGTCACAAATTATACTACACACTTTATCACTTTTTGCACTACCACGGTTCTCTACGGTTGTGAGTTATGGAACAGCCCCTCTGAAACTGACTGTCAACAGCTTACAGTTCAATATTTAATCATTTTATTGTAAAAATGCACAATAATCCTGCGACAAAATATGATATTTGTGAAAGTCTCTTCAATGTGATTCCTATCAAATCCGAAATACATGTACTTTCCATGAAACTATGATAATCCTACGACACAGTGAAATTTCAAATTTAGAGATAAATAAGGTAATCAGCTTCCTTTTGTATAATATTGAATAGGAGTTAGTAAAAATTAATACAAGTAAAGAGTAAGTATTCGAAATGATTCATGGAGACTGGGAGTGGGACGACATTTTGCATTATTTTTCCTTTATATCTCGTTTCGTAGATGCCATTATTTCTGATGGGCTTATTGGTACTAATTAACGACAAAAAAACCCCCAAAATAAATAAGTTTATTCAAATTTTAAGATTAAACAGTTTATCAGATGCATGAAGGTACATGTAGCATGTAGTAAATATGAACAATATATCTATGTATGGATAATATTTTAAGCATCACAAACATGCTTTTTGGATAAGCGTGGAATTAGTGTGTTCCTCCATTGTGATCTTGTCATCTGAAATCAGATATTTTTTTTTCTTTTTACAATTTGATCATTTCAAATAAGTATACAGACGAAGACGCCAAAAATTTTATTATATGAACTGTAGGTGCTTAACAATTGAAAAATGAAATTATATCATAAAATTGGTACCGTATATGATTTATATCATGAAGAACGGATTTGGGGAATGACCCAATTTAGAAACCACAAGAACGATTTTTGGCTGTAAAAAAGTCCAATTACAAAAGAGGTACTCTACTTTGTTTATGTCAAGTTGTTCAAAGAATTGATCCAAATCCAATATCCCGTCATTTCCATTAGGATGTATTTCCGTGTCACTAATGCTGTTGTCATCATCCAGGTCAAAAGATGAAAAATTACAGATGTCTAACTTGAGCCGTCCTGCAAAAATAAATATATAAATTGTGCAAAGAATAAAAGTTTTAGTTGTTGACCTCAAGGAATGAAATAATTAATATATAATCCAAAATATATGTAAATATCCACACAATTAATGGTATATAAAGAATATATATTATATATATATAATATATATATATATATATATATATATATATATATATATATATATATATATATATCTCACTTTATCTTGTGGACCTTTTCCCTAGAGCTGCCGCAGTTTTTAATGACAGTCACGGCAGTTTTAACTGTAGCTACGGCTTTTGCCGCTTTTTTGAACTACTTTCTTAGCTCTTCTCCAGGCTCTTGAGATTCTTCTTCTTCTCCAAGCGCAGACGTCCTCCGTAATCAAATAAAAGACCAACGAGAAACCAGAAGGTATCGGAACTAAACATGAAATAAAAATAACATTATTATCAAATTAACAAATAAACATAATTTGTATCAATAGGTAAACTAATCTAGCGAGATTCGTCGAGGCTAAATATTTGAAATGGTCGCCTTTCCGAATCACTTTGTGTGACACTGGTTTGAGATTCGGAGAGGCGGCCTGTCCAAATATTCAGCCTCGACGAATCTCGCTTGAGATTATAGGTAAACAAACTCATAAAATTGTATGAAAATAAAAAATTTGAAAATTAAAAATATTGTATAAAATATAATTTGAAGATTAGAAATATTGTATAAAATATAATTTGAAAATTAAAAATATGGTATTTAAATATAATTCGAAAATTAAGAATATGGTATCAAATTATACTACTGTATTGCATTATCATCACTTACCATGGCGAGAATTGAAATTATCAGTAATAAAGAGAGAACCGACAGAACGGAATATTCACCTGATTTTATACCCGGTATTTGTTATCCCTGTCAGTTTTCTGAAACAGCTTCATTCGTGCTTTACAATTCTCTAGTCACGCCCCCTTGCAGAGGTTTAAATTTTTTAAACTTTCTATCGTATAAAAACAAAAACCTAAAATTTTAACCAACTGACCGTCAATGTGCAGACTTGATTTACGAGCTGATTATTCTTATACTTGCACACTAAATGGTCAACAGATTTTCGCTACCTGGTTTGATCGTATATTCCAGATCATTTACAGGAATAATTTTCATCATATCAAAAGAAAAACCATTCCTTACCCTTATGGTATTCTAATGTTATTTTATTAAAACAATTGTCATATCCTAAAAGCCGTTTTATTAATTTCCTATCTGAATAAAATTGTATTAGGTCTGCATCAATTTAAAAAGAAAACATTTCATAACGTTAAACATAGTAGTGGTCCTATTCATAAGAAACTAACGTCTATAGAAAACGTCCCCCGCACCATAGTCCACTCACGTTTTAGTTCAATACTCGCTGCTTTATAAGTGCAAAATTATTATTATGGCAAACATCGAAGTTGATGACATCGTACGTTTGTATTTTTTTCTTTATTTTTTGTTGTTGTTGTTTTTTTTTCCTTGTTTGTTTGTTTTTTTTTTTTTATGGTGTGTGTGATTTTATTTCTGTTTTCATTTTTTCTGATTCGTGCATTGATGTAATTGTATATTGTTATCAACGGGTAAGGTGGTTTAAATTATGGTGGTAGTGATTACATTTGTACGCAGACTAGAATAAGGGTTTGTTATTGGTACCTGAATTGGCATGTAGGTGACGCAGACTATGAATTCATTACAAAACACGTGACTATATATGCCTCGTGTATGTCTAGCCAGAGTTATATAATACAATGATGAATAAAACATTGATGAACTTTTAAAAATAGACATATGAGTATTCACTTAGGCCGATAAACAACGGGACATTACACCTTTAGCATGTGGTTATTACTATACACTGAAAAATAAAGTTACCACAAGTTGAAAAGTACAACGTATTTAATATCTTAAATTTTTAGGTAAAGACAAAGAAATCTTTTTTCACATAACCAAAAGCTAAACTTTTTAATCTAAAACCATTGAAAATCTTAAACATGTCCAAGGATAAACGTACATATTTTAAAAGATTTACCGGTCAATAAAGAGTGATCGGTAGCATGTAAATATGCTCTGTATACTAAATATTATCTGTATATTACACGTGGTTCATCAGGCATTGGATAATTAGGCTATTCTTTGAAATATATATATACATTTAGACAAGATTTTGTCCATTGATTCCAAAAAGCATATCGCTCTCTCAGATAGTATTTTAACAGCTTGCAGGAAGGGTCACAAATTATACTACGCACTTAACTATATAGGATCGAACTTTCTTAACCCGCTAACTTTATCACACTTTTCCAGGTCAGTCGTACTACTTGTACCTACGGTTCTCTACGGTTGTGAGTTATGGAACAGCCCCTCTGAAACTGACTGTCAACAGCTTAAAGTGGCATGGACACGTTTTGAACTAGAAATGTTCAAATTTTTTATTGCTAATTTTAATGTTTACAATGCTTGCTAAAGGTATTTTTAATGGTCAGGAACATTTTTAACGCCATCTGTTGACTTCCAAGTGAGATACAACACTTAAAATACAAGGCCCGAGCCATGATTTTGCTTAGATATACATGTATACGGTGTGACCGTTGGACCGAGCGAAGCACGAAATGGTTTTTGCATAATTATAATTTATTCAAGTACGGTAAATTAGAAATAGAAATATTTA
>CAJDSM010047022.1:0-19272 GCA_903981925.1 Ostrea lurida | reverse complement strand
TGTTCGAGGTGTGAAACATGTACTAACTCTAGATTCTGTGATATTGAGTCTCAACTGTATGGAAGTTTGAAATGTAGGTCATGGTGTCAGTAACAGCAAGGAATCTTCCCACAGTCTAAGAGTTTTAATTTTGACAGATAACAGACAGAGTGGTCATTAAAGTTTCATGCCAATTTAATGGTGACACAATAATCGATGGATACTGAGGATAAGCACCACTGCTAATTATTAGTCTTCATGACCAAGGAATGATTTATACACATGGACCTGTAATAACTTGTAAATGTGCCTAAGCACTGTCACATAGTGTGGGAGTTCTTTATCCACAGACCTTTTGTGGTCTAACTTCTGGCCGTTCTGTCTGCCATCTGCCTCACAATTTTTTGTTGTACATGCCCTGATAAAGTTACAGTGGAAACATTAGACATGTAAGATGCATTAGTAGGATTTATCTTTATCCAGACATGACACAGTCGCATGGTGATCTAGCTTGACGATGATGACATTTTATCAGGTGTGCTGTTGCCATGATAAGCTATATATATGTTGAATGAGAACTTGTCCACATGAAAAAGTGCAACACTGGCCTGATTACGAATATCAGCATCGTTCTCAAGGCGTCTACCATGATGATAAAGGTCAATGTCAAGATGGGGGAAATACTAAGTATGCAACACCCAATCATGGCCATCTTTTATTTCTATTCAATTTGGTAATTTTCAAATTTTAAAGTCATGCAGAAAAAAAATTTTAAACTGAAAATATGATTTCAGCCAAATTGATTCCTATTTATAGTGAGAGACTTTTCACAGTTCATTTGATATTAACTCCTTGAAAATAATATTAAGAAACCCTAGCTTTTAACTGAAAGGTATTGATGGACAGGTGCTGAATTCAGGCTTTTACAACATTAAGATATGAATATTATCAGATTTCATTTTAATTTATGGTTGAGGTACACAGTCCAAACTTTTGAGGCCAGAGGGACTTCAATAAAATTTTAATGACACCTTTAGTGGAAAGGAAAGAGCCAGAGTGTTCGAATTATGACCAGATAAGACTCCTTTTAGTGAACCTTTAGGCCTTTGATTATCAGTTAACTATTTACATGCATGTATTATCCATTAAGCTGATCTATAAACTATATATAACTGAGTAGCAAATGTTTGTTATTCTTCAAGCACCTTTTGATAAACAGCACTTATGGTATATCAGAATTTATGGTCTGTTTACCAGCAGTGTAGCTATTGTAAAGCCAATATAGGCTCATGTCCAACAAAAAATGAACTTAATTCCACTGACAGTGACTAAATACACATATTCTCTATCTTTACAACATTCTAATTTTTTGGAACGGAAATATTTATACAGGTTGGAAAACACATTATTGAATGGACTGTTATTAATTAGCTTTATACTGAGATTGCTTTATAATGCCTATTGTTCACCAAAAAAGTTTGCACATGCTGGCTCTACTCCGAGATATGGTGGATACAGTAAATATATCACAAGATGTGTGATGGAGGAAATTACCACTATCATTTTATGATAAGCTTTGATTTGAATATTATGATATCTTTAATGAAGCATTATACTGTGGTACTACATGTAATATGTAAGTACAATAGTACAAGAGATCATACTAATGTGTAGATATTTTGAATGTAGCTGCAGAACTGTAGCTCTCTGAAAAAATATTGGGATGGATCAGAGATCTGTCCCAATATTTTTTCAGAAAGCTACAGTTCTGCAGCTAATTTGAATGATAACTTTAGAACAATGAATCAAAATTATAACCAAGGAAGTATACAACAATACAGATTCTTCCATAATCTGATACTGTCCTTGTCTAAATTTCTTACAAAACTTTTGAATGAAATTTCATAATGTATAACCTCTCAGTATGTTTATATTAATTATTGCAAATTTTATTACAATGGAGGTTGGGGGGTTGGATCTTTAACCCTGGAACTGTACTCTGATGGACTGCTACCTCTGACTGAAACTCACTGAGACGGGGGGGGGGGGGGGGGGGGGGGGGGGGGGGGGGGGGGGGGGGGGGGGGGGGGGGGGGGGGGGGGGGGGGGGGGTGGGGGGGGTGATTTTTCAGTGGTGCCAACACTCCCCAAGTCAGAGCTAAGTCTAAATTATGTATTGTCTATGCAGTAAGTTACAACATGTGTACATTTTATATCTGGTTCTATTTATGAATTTAGAAATGTATGTTGGTGATCATTGATAACTGTTACTAAGTCAGTTTTTATAACCACATGCACAGAGGGGTAGACAAATGGAAAATAAGGTGCCAAAGTTTTGTAAGTTTGAACCTGTTATTGGAAAATCATCTTTACATCTGTGACAGCATGCTAACTCTGTAACTTTCTCAGGCTTGTTCATTATTCTGTCCATTGAGGAAGACTTTGCTTGTTCACAGAGAGATCATGTCCCCCCATCGACAGGTTATCATTACCTCCTGACAGCATCAAGGTGATCCATCAGAGTCCAGTCTGTCCTCCTGTTGGGAATATTTCTCTATTTAACCCTTATCCTTATCCAAAGGCCAAACTGGGGGGTAAAATTAGGTTTATATTAAGCTTTCAGCACATATATACTTAATACTTTTTCTCTATGCTCTATACAACACATACAGTGTCTCAACTCGCATGCTTTACCGTAATTCCCAGGGATATATGTTTTAGTATACATGTATATGGCATGTTAATCAAGTCCGAGCATTGTGTGTGAAAATTTATTATATATACGTTGAACTGGAACATGTTATTAAATCCTTTAATTAAGGAATGAATTTATTATTACTTTGGGGGGGGGGATGAATTGAGGTACTATATTATGTAATCTGAGATTCCTCAGACTAGATTTGATGACGGGTAAATATTTCGACTCAGGGCTCACAGCGGGTGTGACCGGTCAGCAGAGGATGCTTACTCCTCCATGGTACCTCAGATCCTGCCTTCGCTTTTGTCGTAGGTCCATGTTGCTCTACACTCGACTTTGTATATATGTTTTTTGGGATTATGATTACATCTAACACAATATTAACATTGCCAATTCATTCTCTTACCCCCGCTTTTATATTGTGTCAGACATGTGCGGGGTCACAACATAAAGCAGGGGTAAGATTCAGAGGAATCTCGGATTATATATTATGAAGAAAACAAAAACATGCATCATTGTGCATAGCACAACTAAAAGCAAAAAATATTTTCTGTACAATTTGTACTGAGGAAGTTGATACAAGATAAACACAAGAAAAAAGATGACTTTATATTCGTACAGATGTAGGGGGAAAAGAGATGATACGAAGGGAAGAAAGGGAGGTGGGTGCACATGTTGGTCTTGTTGTCCTCTACATTTTCAAATCCAATGTCACCAGTGCTGTTTATCAGAACTTGATCACATGCATGCATTTCTTAATTTATCTTGCATGCATGCATTAAATTTTTAACGTAGGCGAACAGATAAAACATCTATAGCCATGATCAGAATACTTTGTGCGTTTGTTTTATTTGTGTGTGAATCTTTTTTTTTTTTTTAGAGTGAAGTGCAGAATTTTAATGGGAATACATGTAGTACAATTAAGCCAATCAATTATACCTTTCATGAGATCTTGATTTTGTTGTTTTACATAATTATCTGAAGTTAAACATTGGCCATAATTCATTTTCATGTGTCAAATTTCCATTAATTAGCAGGAAAAATAGACGTCTTTGTTCATAAAACACTACAGGCTCTAAATGGAGAACTTGATGAAAAAAATTTAAGGAATATATCTATGTAGAATCTTGTATTGTTTTGTAGTGTCCCAGGTGTGAATATTCAGTGATGGTCACTGGAATTAACAGGTTAAGTGAGGATGAGTATTAGATGTGTAGAATTCTGGAATAATTGATCATAAACCTGTCGGGCCTTCGTAGCCTCTCTATAGCCAGTGTCATGAGCAGACGACTATTGTAGAGAGCAGACGGCCACTGGTTGTCAGTCATGTGACCTTGTACCACCAACATTTGAGGTCCATGGACCACAGATTACTAAAAATAAACCAGTTCCTGTCTTTATGTGTTGGAAAAGTGTAACTTTGAGTTGTACAATTAAAACAAGAGTGAATAATTGATCAATTATTGTAATTGTGCATCATTAGGTAGTCAATATTACATTGAAAATTATTTTGATGTAAAAAAAAAAAATGGTTTTTAATAAAATTAAATTCAACCCTGTATGTTATGTTCAGCAATGGTGAAGAGCAGAGCAAATCATTAACAATTATCCATAAAGCATCAGGAAAGACTGATGAAATGTTCTTGAATGATAATGATTTTTTTTTTCTTTATGATGAGATCCTAAAGGTTGTGTATTGCATACACTCCTGGCACCTTCCTATTAATATGGCACATAGTTCTTTGAAAAG
Organism: Ostrea lurida; assembly: GCA_903981925.1. Taxonomy (NCBI): domain Eukaryota; kingdom Metazoa; phylum Mollusca; class Bivalvia; order Ostreida; family Ostreidae; genus Ostrea; species Ostrea lurida. The sequence goes on along the minus strand of CAJDSM010047022.1, from coordinate 14,846 downwards.
CTAATTAGTGTTGCGACAATATCTGGTGATGAATTTTAATTTAATTAGCATCCTGCTTACACTTATTAATACCTTGACCAACACGTGGCATTGAAAGTGTTATGATACCTATTATAAGTGGGGTGTGGTAGATATGTAGGGATCGTTTTGTATAGCACCTGTCCACCCTTCTGTCTGTCTGTTTGTCTGTAGGCTACAGAATGATGTATTTGTTTAATCTTTCTCACAGAACCATGCCATCACTGTAACTAAATAGTGTATCATGTGATTAAATATGAGTCACATGTACTCACCATGGTTACGTCAGTGGTCTGTTGTTTCTAATGCATCAAAACTGAGTATCAGTGAAACTAGAAGATCATGCCTATGATTACGCCTGACCTTTTCCACTATGAAAAGTTGTAAATGAAGTCCAAGCCTATGTTTATTTGTCAGATCTAAAATCCCATTTGCAAAAAAAAAAAAAAAATTGAAATATGTGGTTGTAACTTTTCATGTTGAATTCCAGATGAAATTCAGCTGAAATAGAACTGGACTGTAATTTTGAATGTGTTTGACCAGGGAGAAGTTATCCCTATCACTTGCATTTGAAAATTGGCTATATCTGCCTGTTTGTGGTTTCTTCAATGACCAGGGATTAAAGGCATATTACATGGGCAAAACCAGCTGACCTTATTCAACAAAACTCTGGCCACAATGTTTCCTTCTGTAATGGGAGACAGTTTATGCAAATGAAGGAACTGTGGCCCAGAGACATCATAAAGAAATACAAAGGGAAAAATTGTCTACATTAATTTCAAGAACAGTTTCAAGTGATGTGCAAGCATTCTCTTGTATGGTTAGAAGTCTAGTACTTTTAAAATATATATAAACTTCACAGAAGTTTGAAGCAATATGTTCCTTTAGTCCACTTTTATATAGACTTCATGAAAGTTTGAGGCAAGATTTTAAAATTATTATTTTTTTTTATTTAGTGTTTGTTTTTACTACTGGTGAAAGGTAATTTTTCCCTTTTGACAAAAAAAAAAAAAGAACATTTTCCCTTTTATAGGTTAAAATTTCCAATCAAGTGTAGAAAACTTGTAAAATGAAGACATTTCTGCATTAAGATTATATGTTATTGTGAATTTCAACAATTATATTTATGTTGAAAACATTATAGGACATTTACTGAAGCTTTTTCTATTTCATAACAAATAGATGAATTTAGGTTTGATAATAGTTTTAAAATTTTAAGATTCAAACATCCTTCTCAGAGACTCAGTCCTCATATTACAACATTGTTTTCAAAAGGTAAATGATGATGGATCCCCCAATCAGTATGGTAATGCAGTACAACATATTGTGCCAGAAGCAGACGGAAATCAGGAAATCCCAAAAATAGTCCGAAAACAGGTACCACAGCAACAGAAGGTGGAGGAGATGGCGGTGGACGAAGAGGCGGGGGACATTCCCTGGGAGGAATTCGATGAAAAGCGATACATTGACAAGAAACGCTGCAGTCCCGGGCAGGACTGTTACAACCGAAACAAGTTCAACCAGCTGGCCAGTGACAACACCAAGAGTAACCGGCATGTACAGGACACCAGAAATGACCGGTAAGTAGTGAGCCACAAAATTGACCACCCTGTAGATCAAAAGTGCATGTAAATAAATCTTAAATTGCCCCAACATTTGCACAAAAGAAGTCACTGGAATTTACATCGTAGACTGCCAATGATGGAACGTGCATGGGACTTTGTTGAATTCATGTTGAGTGTCTGCATGGGGTTTCATTGGGCCTAAATGAAACTATGACTGGAATTTTGAAAATATTGTTTGGCATGATTTTTGCACAGCTAAATTGTTTGTCATAGATTGGTACCCCAGTCATTGTGCACTCTGTACTTAAGAAATACTAGAACATCATCACAACTTATGCACTTAGAGTGATTGCCCTTGGCAAAACTGCGGTAATGATATCAGACTGTTTTCCTGTATTAGACGTGACTCTTGTTCATAGCAGATGCACCTAGTGTTGAACTTCTGGGTGTCAGATAGGGTGCTTAATTTTTGGTAGAGATTTCTGGTTTTAATGTCCCTGTTTGGAGTATGTTTATCACACCACAATGCAGTTCTGTTTCTTTAATACTAGTCTAGAATTAAGGAGGCTCAATACATCAAAATTTTATTTCATGATTCGTTTAAGCACCTTTCAAGAAGCATGGTTTCACCTTCGAAAAGGTAATACAAGTTCTCAATTATTTTATATAATTAATTAAAATTTTGGTGTAATGAGCTACCTTAAGTGGTCTGACTGAGGCACCCACTCATTCCTTAAAAATGGGTATCGAAAAAATAAAATCTCAGCATATCCGGATGAAATATTGTGATGTATTTCTAAGCTCAATATATATATCTATTTTTTAGTTTCAGTAAAATCTAAATAAAATTTCAATGTGATATTTACCTGTGTACATGCAGTTTACACTAAAAAAATCTTCATTGGAAAACTTTTATCAAAGATTAGCTCTGGTATCGTGTCATGATTGAGGAGATTTTTGAGCATCGTCGCAAAGCACGGGTTATTGTCTCATTCTATTTCATGATGATTTTTTGAGAAGTATCAGTAATAATATTTTCTGAAAATAAATGGAGGTCCAAGTGGGAATTATCTGATTGTAAGAAAAAAAACCTGTAACATATTTTCTCAAAAATCAACTGTTAATGAAAATCAATAAAGAAAGTTGTGAATAAGAAAAAATCTGATTCATATATTTCCAAAAAATATAATAATTTATATAGTGCTTTATCCGTGGTGCTCAAATCACTTTACAGTGCATTATTACCCTGGCCGACCTTAACAATCCAGAACCTTTCTCAGTGCAAGCTGCCATTACAGTGCTAGAACACTAGTATTCTGACAATATCTTTCACTGTCTATAGCATGCAGGTACCCCTTTTACACTTGGAGTGAGGAAATTCGTGTAAAGTGCCTTTCCCAAGGACACAAGGTCGACCCTGCCAAGACTCGAACCCACTACCTCTCAGCTGAGAGTCCAATGACCTAACCACTAAGCCACCGATGCCACAATATTAACTTGTAGATCTTATGATCAGCCAATGTTCTCCGAATAATAAGGCCATTCTAGATAAATTCACCAATCTATTATTGATATGGGATTGATCTAAAAGCGCTGTAAAACTTATTGATGATTATACACGAGTACTTTAACTAAGGTAGCAATAGTTCAAATTATATTCATTGTTGTGTATGCATCATAAAATTAAGGCCCCATGAGCATATATATGATTATTATTATTATTTCTTATACATATTACTAGTATAAAGTATTCATATTGCATTAAATGTATATCATTGTGACATATCAGTCCCCACAGTGTTATGACGTATTGATGATAGTGTTAGCAAAATGACTTTTCTGTTGTTTATTGTAGGATATAAGTTTCTAATGTAAAGGAGTCCCTCTATAGAGGTCCGATTTAGTGATCCATTACTACCTGTGTGGTAATTAAGTACTGAGGGTCTGGAATGGCTGCCAAGGCAAACAAGACAAACAACATCAGTTAGTTTATTTGTACAAATATTTGTTGTGGTTGGTTCGCTACTCAGGCATGGACACTACTGTCTAAAAGATTTAACAGATTAGTGGACTTCATTGTTAAACAGCAACACTGAGCATTGCAATTAACATCTTCTGTTAATTAAAATGTGATTTTCACCTGTATTTCTGTATTTCTAACAATGAATTTTGCAATGAATGATTTTTTTTACTAGTAGTTTAATACTGATATTAGTAATTACATTATTGGTTAGAATGATATGGAAACTAACAGTAGCCTGGAGGACAATTTATAGGAACAAGAACAAGCATTTTAACACATTCATAATTCATAAATGTGTATGATGTACACATTTTATAATTGAGTGTGCTGTGGTTAAAATTTCTTCCTGACATTATTTATATTATTTGTCATCACTTGAGGTTGACATGTATTAATTTTTAGGTGTCTGCGCTTTGTGATCTTGCGACACCTCGGATAATTAGACTGAAGTTATCATGGAGATGATTGATCCTCTGCCATTTATAAAATCCCGACAGGTCTTAAATTTGCAAAGTTGTTGTTTTATTGTTTGCAACTGAGAGTTTCAAAACAAATGTTAGAGTTTAATTAATGAAAATCTGCCTAATTTTCATTAAGGTAATTGGTTACCTTTCAATTATTAATTAAGACATCATCTGCTGTAGGAGTTTTCCTTGTCATAGATTATGTGAAAAGGAAACATCTAAATGTGTGTATTGGCATGTATCTTTCTGTCAAGGGTCCCCTCCCAGAGTAACTGATTAGCAACACACACACCCATCTTATTCTGTAATAGTCTAATTGCCCAATATTTTATCCTATAACTTTTTTATGCCCCCGAAATCTTCGCTTCGGGGGCATATAGTTTTTGGTCTGTCCGTCTTCTGTTTGTCCACAAAAACTTTAACATTGGCCATAACTTTTGAATGACAAGTGATGGGACGTTCATATTACACATACATGTGTGTTCCTTATGACAAGCCCTTTCTACTGGTACCAAAATTTTTTACCTCTTGACCTTTAACATTGGCCATAACTTTTGAATGGCAAGTGATGGGACTTTCATATTACACATGTGTGTCCTTATGACAAGCCCTTTCAACTGATACCAATATTTTTGACCTCCGACCTTAACCTTGAAGTTTGACCTTCTTTTCAAAATTTAACATTGGCCATAATTTCTGAATGGTAAGTAATATATTTTTCATATTTCACATGCATAATCCTTTTGGCAAGCCCCTTCCACTGGCATGTGGAATCTGGGCATCAGTGTTTCACAAACACATCTTGTTTTTCTTTGTCTTCCAAATTTAAACACTGTTAGATCTTATTCATTTAGAAATTAATGCACTTAATTTTTTTTAAGTGATTCCTACAAGCTGAAGATCAAACCTGACTCTATGCATATCAATGAAGATTTGACATATTAAATCATGAGCATTTATAGGAAGGAGGCCATGCTTTGCATTAATATAATTCCTTGCATGTACTTTTCTATCTATTATGGTACGCTAATGGTCCTTGATATTTATGATGCTTTGAATTACATCTGGCCTGATAGGGGCACCTGCATGGTACCAAGAGACAGTTGTATAGATGTTCACACAGTCACAGTGCCAGACAGCACTTAGTCAAGGACATGTGTTCTATTTGTTGAAGAGTGTAATGAAACTAATGGCAGTGGTTGTTTTGCTATTTGATTTCTAGTTAAATTTACATGATTAGATTTTAGAATTCTGTGTTATCTTCAATGTAAAGTTATACAGAGTCTGCTTTGATTCTTGGTTACAATTAAATGCAGTTTAAAAGCATCCACTTTGATATATGGTTACATAGCAAGTTAGAATGTGCCCACTTTGGTGCATGGTCACACATTGAGTTGGAATGTGCCCATTTTGGTGCATGGTTACATCATGAGTTAGAATGTGCCCACTTTGGTGCATGGTCACATAGCGAGTTAGAATGTACCCACCCTTGCACATGGTTACATAGCAAATTAGAATGTGCCCTCTTTGGTGCATAGTTAAATGTGCCCACTTTGACACCACACTTGTTTACTATTTGTTATCTTTTGAAGGTGCCGAGAAGAAAGCCATCACACTGACCTTGACCCTACCAGTGTCATCATCACATTTCATAATGAGGCTAGGTCAACTTTACTACGCACCATCGTCAGGTAATATTTATACCCCCCGCAACGAAGTTATGAAGGGATATACTGGAATCAGGTTGTCCGTCCGTTTGTAGACACAAAGGTTTCCGGGCTCAAAAGTCTTATCCTTTCCACCTAGAGTCAAAATATTGTACACATATGGACTACCCATGGGACAAAGATGTTCCTATCAATTTTGGGGTTAAAAGGTCAAAGGCCAAGTGCACTGGACATCAAAATAGCAACAAGGGTTTTCCGGCTCGCCTTTTTCACTAGAGTCACCATATCATACATATGGACTACTCATGGTTGAAGAAGTTCCCTATCGAATTTGGAAACAAAAGGTCAAGTGCACTGGACATCGAAGTAGCAATTTGGTTTCTGGGCTCTAAAATGTTATCCTTTCCATCTAGAGTCACCATATCATACATATGGACTACCCATGAGATGAAGTCCCTATCGAATTTGGGGTCGAAAGGTAAAAAATCAAGCACACTTGACGTGGAAGTAGCAAAATGGTTTCCAGGCTCTAAAGTTTTATCCTTTCCACTTAGAGTCACCATAAAATACATATGAACTACCCATGGAATGAAGATGCTCCCTATTGAGTTTAGGGTCAAAAGTTCAAAGGTCAAGCGTACTGGACATGGAAGTAGCAATATGCTTTTTGGGCTGTAGAGCATTATACTTTCCACCTAGAGTCACCATGTCACACAAATGAACTATCCATGGGTCAAAGATGTTCCCTATTGAAATTTGGGGGCAAAAGGTCATAGGTCAAGCTCACTTGACATTAAAGTAGCAATATGGTTTTCGTTTAAAATTCATGAACGTTTAACAACACCCTTCGGGGGATTGGGGTAAGTGGGGTATTCTTAGTCAGCATTGCTCACAGTATCTCTTGTTTTAACATGGCTTTTCATGAGGTTTGCTGGCATGAAGCATCACTATTCATCCCCTCACATATTTACAAGAATGAAATTTATTTCTTAATATAAGCAGACTATGTTGTGAAATATTACTACACATTGCTATCAGGTTATATGATAAGCAGACTATGTTGTGAAATATTACTATGTGACACCATCATGCGGACATGCACTATAAGCAGACTATGTTGTGAAGGTTACTATGGGTGACCCCCGTTAGGTAATATAATAGACTATGGCACTGAGTAAAGAATTCTTGTATGCTTAGAAAAAAGGAGAGAGATTGAATAAAAAAGACGGGTATAATTCTAGCATATGCTGTGGAGTGAGTGTAAGGTTGTTATAAATTATAAGGTTCCTGCTTACATATGTCAAAGAGAGAGAAAGAGAGAGATAAATTAACTTGGATATATATGTGCCTAATACAAGTTTGCTATATACTTCCTCTGTGTACTGATTGTGTCCAGAGTGTTTGACTGGAGACTCTGTATGCTGATTGCAGTATCGGATAGCGTTTAACATTGTAGATTTGTACACAGGAGGGTGTATGTTTAGAGTCTTTGGAGGGGGATCATTTGTGTACATAGAGCCTTGGAAGGGGGGATCATTTGTGTACATAGAGCCTTGGAGGGGGGATCATTTGTGTACATTAGAGTCTTGGAGGGGAGATAATTTGTGTACATTAGAGTCTTGGAGGGGGGGATAATTTGTGTACATTAGAGCCTTGGAGGGGAGATAATTTGTGTACATTAGAGCCTTGGATTGCTAAATTTTTGTTTATTTTTTCACAGTGTTTTCTCCAGAAGTCCCAAAAATCTGATTACTGAGATTATCCTGGTGGACGACTTCAGCGATGATGGTAGGTTGTTCTTTAACTAGAGTACAATAAAGATCTAGTACCATTCTGTATTGTGTACTGATGATGGTAGGTTAACTAGAGTACAAGAAAGATCTAGTACCATTCTGTATTGTGTATTGATGATAGTGGGTTGTTTTTTAACTAGAGTACAATAAAGATCTAGTACCATTCTATATTGTATACCAATGAACTGGAAAAGGGGACTGAATTCTCAGACTACTAGAATGTCAGCTCCATCCTCTTGTGATGTCATAGGTTTTTGCAAAATCTTGATTCATTTAAACCTAGCACATGATAGAAATAAATCCTTTGAAGGAAATCTGTTCAGTAAGTAAAATGATAAATTTTGTTACTATTGATATTAAAGTTTATATTTTTATAGATAAGGATTTAAAAAAAAATGTTGTCAAGGGCAATAACTCCTATCCTGCATTGACTCTTCCCTTAGAATACCGTACCTCAGGCACAAACCCGCAAAATTGTCAAAAAATTATCTTCAACAAAGTTAATCAAATTTACAGCATGCACTTAGTTTGTTTCCTACATATAAAAGAGAACAAAACATGCTGATGTCATTTTTTGCCATGGTTCGAATCCGCCTCAAGTCACCTTCTTATTCTCTTCTAGATTTTGCATTTTCAATAGTTTTATCATATCTTGTGTGTATACTTTCCTTCAATAATCAAGTTTAACTGCATATCTATTCTCTACATAGAAGACATTAGAAGAGAACAAATTGTCTGTATACAAATGAAGTCAAGTGGAACTATTCTTGCTGTGGTTGATTTTATTCCAAGGACACTAATCATTCATTCTGCGTTACTATTGTGCAATACAAGAATTGTTATTGCGCCTATCAGGAATGTCTTATCATTAATTACCAATAGGAAATGAAATCCTGAAATTGTACCTTCCTGAAGGTCATATCTAAATTAAAGACCTGTGACTTTCACATTTAATGCTGACTGTCTGGCAATGGAGCAGTTACTACCTGTTTTAATGACATACATGTAGCACATGAAGCACAATATGGACATGTACTTCAGCTTTCTATTTTTGTATTTAAAAATACATGTGATCATGCACCATTGACATGATATATTATTGCCAGAAATAAATGTCTTGTAAATTAAATTTATATCAAGAAGGGAGTTTAAAATACAGAATTTGAATATATTAGACATGCTTTTATTTCATTGAGCCTTGTTATTCTTGCGCATGAATTGTATGTTTGATTTTTCATGCAAAATATAAATCAGACAACTTGACATGGGGCTGATAGGGGACTCATTGCTCTGCAGTACTAACAGAACCATTGCTTACTTCTCTTTCTGACCATTGACAGCCTCAGATGGGGAAGAACTGGCCAAAATAAAGAAGGTAAAGATCATCCGCAACAACAAGCGAGAGGGGCTGATGCGGTCCCGCGTGAAGGGAGCAGACGCCGCCAAGGCCCCCATTCTGACCTTTCTCGACAGCCATTGTGAGTGTAACATTGGGTGGTTAGAGCCCCTGCTGGACAGGATAAAGGAGGTGAGAGGAAAGTTGGGACCTGTGTTGAGCAGGATAAAGGGGATGATAGGGAAGTTGGGGTGTTGGGGCTTGTGGTTGAGCAGGATAAAGGGAAAAGCTGGGGTGTTGGACTCTGTGTTGAGCAGGCATAAATGGGGATGATAGGGAAGTTGGGTGTTGGGCCTGTGTTGAGCAGGATAAAGGGGATGATAGGGAAGTTGGGGTGTTGGCCTGTGTTGGACAGGATAAAGGATGATAGGAAGTTGGGGTGTTGGGGCCTGTGTGAGCAGGATAAAGGGGATGATAGGGAAGTTGGGTGTTGGGGCCTGTGTTTGAGGCAATAAAGGGGATGATAGGTGAAGTTGGGGGTGTTGGAGGCCTGTGTTGAGAGGATAAGGGGATGATAGGGAAGTTGGGGTGTTGGCCTGTGTTGAGCAGGATAAAGGATAGAGGTGTGGGTGTTGGGGCTGTGTTGAGCAGGATAAAGGGATGATAGGGAAGTTGGGTGTTGGGCTGTGTTTGAGCAGGATAAAGGGATGATAGGAAGTTGGGGTGTTGGGGCCTGTGTTGAGCAGGAATAAAGGGAGATAGGGAAGTTGGGGTGGTTGGGGCACTGTGTTGAGCAGATAAAGGGGATGAGAGGGAAGTTGGGGTGTTGGGACCTGTGTTGACAGATAAAGGGAAAGCTGGGGTGTTGGAACCTGTTGTTGAGCAGGATAAGAGGATGAGAAAAAAGTTAGGTGGTTGGAACGGGGCTGTGTTGAGCAGGATAAAGGGTAAATGCTGGGGTGTTTGGGGCCTGTGTTTGAGCAGGATAAAGGGATGAGAGGAAAGTTTGGGTGTTGGACCTGTGTTGAGCAGGATAAAGGAAAGCTGGGTGTTGGGGCCTGTTTGAGCAGGATAAGGGGATGAAGGAAGCTAGGTGTTGGACCTGTGTTGAGCAGATAAAGGAGGTGAAGGGTAGTTGGGGTGTTGGGGCCTGTGTTGAGCAGGATAAAGGGATGAGAGGTAGTTGGGGTGTTGGGCCTGTGTTGAGCAGGATAAAGGGGGTAGGATAATAATTGGATTGTGGTACGAAGTGAGAGAGTAAGTAAAGTAGGGTAGTTGAAATCCCCTTTGGACAGAAAAGGAGGTAACAGAAAAATGGAGACGAATTCAAGGGGGTTATATGTAAGGACGTGCTTAGAAGCCCCATGATGAACATGATGTAAGCCCAAGTGAATGTTAAACTTCTACCAAGGTTGGACTGAGCCGGTCTCATCATCAATCATCTCATCATCATCGGGTATTTGAATTAACGTGCAGGTACTGGGCAATGTCCACATCAGTGGGACCCCCCTCCAGCGTAGCTGGCTGCTGGACGCATGGCTGATCTCACACCAGATCTCCGGTGTGTTCCTGTCGTGAGGTCGGTTGTTGATGAGTTTCCAGTCTTTCCGATCCCTCTTCTGTCACCTGCCTTCCAATGTCATCTTGGGTCTCCCTGTTCCACGCTTCCAGTTACTATGCATGACCTCATGGCTGTCTTGATAGTCCGCTTGACCGTTCCACGTGGGCCATGCACACCGTAAGTCTTCCTCCTTCAGATAGAGGTCCAAGTCCTCAAGGCCAAGAAGCGTTCAGTAGCTCACTTACCTGGTGGATGGCCTAGATCTCCGCTCTCACAGTTGCAGATCTGATCTGATCATTGCCCTGCTTGCGCTGGCAGACGTTGTAAGGTTTGGCTTGGGTCAAGGCCATGTCTCGCCATAGCATGGAGCATTGCGACTCCGACACCCAAGTGCTGGTAGTACATGAACCCGCGTCTTGTAGGAGAGGTGGCGAGACGGATAAAAAAGAAAAAAGAAAATGAACTTGGGGTGTAAAGCAGTTCTTTAACTGTTTCCAAGCTGCTTCACAGTGTTGTGGTTGCAAGGTCACAGCCGCTCTGCTGCCGAGAGAGCTGTCTCCCGGGTATGCAAGAAAAGATAGCTACACCTCCAGCTTGTCGGGTCCACACCTGGACCTCCTCCACTCTGTGGTACTGCCATCAATTGGTCCTCCGCAGTTCCTGGCCATCTGTCTGCACTTGAAATACTGGGTTCCTCTTGTGAGGCGTTTCCAGCCCACTGCATTCTTGTGTACGCACTCTTGCAGGCCTTTTTGCTAGAAAGATGCTGTTGCTAACCTACATCAGTGCACAGACCAGCACAAGGGGGAACTTGCCGTGAGTTCTGGAGAAGGTCCAGACTCATTACCCGAGATCATGAATCTTTTTGTCTTCCTTGCATTCACACTCTCAGAACCCTTTTTCTCCATCGCCTTCCTTCCACGTCACAGCCTACTGGACACATTCCTTAAGTGACTCCGCTATGATGACTAGGTCATAGCATAAAGGTCACTCCCAGGGGACACCAAGGATCGGAATTCACGAGACCAGGGCTTCCAAGTACGATGATGAACAGCGAAAGGGCTGAGTACTTGAATCTGTTGATGGACTCCAACTTTCACCCTCGAACTCTTCACTGTAACCGTCTACCTAACACCGGATCCGCTCCGTGCATTGCATACATGCCCTGGACGCAGGCGCACAATCCACTCCTCTACACCAAGTTTCCTCAGCGCCCACCAGATGACCTTCCTAGGGACTCTACTAAAATGCCTTCTCCAAGTCCACAAATGCCTGTAAGTCTCTTGTGTGGCTGTAGGTATTTCTCCTTGCAGTTGGTCTGACAATGAAAGATGCGTCTGTTGTGTCCTGCCTGGGACGAAGCCAACTGGGACTCGTCGATTGACATCCACTTGTCTTATGACGCGGTTCCCAATCCTTCTAATGACTTTATGACCTGTCTTGTCAGTGAGCTCGAGGCTCTCTCACTATATGCTCATCTCCTCTATCCTCTGTATTCTATTTGTTCTATTGTTCTCTATATATTATCTTCTGCTCCCAGTCGGGGGGGATTTCCGTCGCTGGATGATAGCATTCTGTGAGGTCACGATTCATGGAGGCGCCGTACTCATTCTGCGCTTATAATCTCCTCACAATCTATGCCTGATGGGTCGCTTTTTGCCTGCTCATCTGTGAGATGTCCCCTTTACCATTGTTATATGGTGATGGGGTTTGACCGGATCTCTTCCACAGGTGGTTCATATCTAAGAGAGATGGTCTGGATCCCAGTCCTAAACTCAACGTTCAGGAGCTCTCTATTAGTTTCAGCAGCCCTTCTGGCTTGTGAAATCATCACTCAATTGGACATCTTCGCCTGCAATTAATCTTTCACTCGGTTTGTCACCAACAACGTTCTGCGTTTTTTGTTCGCAAAATTATATCCCCTTGGTTTTTTTGGCAAGTCGAAGACTCTGAAGAATCTGGGGTCATATGTCTGTGTAGACCACCTTGTCGGTCCTCAATAACGAGCCGGTGATGCAACTTAACGTGTCGGCGGTGCGCTTGGCTGCGTCGTATTGCTGCCCTTGTGCCTTTACTCAGTCTTCCAGTCCTTGAAAGCTTGAACTGCCTTATTGTTAATGCTCTAATCAACATCCTCATTTCCACCCTCTAGTGTTTCTCGCCACGGTGTGGTGCGTGGTTGTGCCGCACACCTCTTTAGTTGTCTTGAGCAATAGCTCTGTCTTTGATGTTGTTCCATTATGTTCAGTGGTAGCATCGTCTGAACAGAATAAATCTTAGATGTGTAATATACTAAATCAAAATGTTATGGTGTAGTCAAAGTTCTAAAGAGGGATTCAGAATACAGGGCAAGCAACTGATTTCTAAAACTTTCCTTTGTGAAATTGCAATATGTATATATGTGGTTTTTGTTATTGTTTTTTAACTTGTTTCTTGGACTAAATATAATGTTTGGATTGATATTGAGTGGTGGGGTAAAGTTTTCAGGATAGAACTCGTGTTGTGAGTCCCATTATAGATGTTATTCAACATGGATAATTTTGAGGTACATTTGGGGCTCCAAGCAAGATTCAAGGGAGGTGAGGAATTATGACATTTCATTTATACAATAAGGTCCTTAAAATCACGCTGTATTAAATTTGTAGTACTCATGTCTCTTAAGTTCAGTGTCCTAAAGGTACTAAATGGCTCTAAGTTATGCCGGTGTTGCTTAAAAGCCTCAAAATTATCTCATGATAGCCTTCTAATTTTTCTACTCCTTTCAGTATAATCCAAGTCTAAAAGAAAGTTTCGAATTTCCTCTTTCAATATTGACTTGAAATCAAATGTTCAAGGTAACGCTAGGTCATAGGATTCTAAGAATGTTATCTCTATATACTCTTAGAACTTCAGCTTCACTTGAAGACTGTAGCATAAAAAGATGTTAGTACTGGGTTTTTTTAAATCCCAAAGGTCAAGATAAACATATTGAGACATTTTTGACTTTAATGATATCTGCCACACACTGTTTTCATATTTTAGAAGGAACTTCTTTTAGAGTTAATGACCCCTTTTTTTTCAAAGGTCCAAAGTTTCAGGTCTGCACTCTCATAAGGCCTTTATTTGTCTCTGTGAATTACTAGCACTTCAATGTTATGCTTTAGCTTGATACCTTTAAGGTGGAGTGCTACCCAGAGAAATTTGACCGTGATGAAAAATAGAGGAATATGTTAAACAATATTTTGATATATAAAATTTTCAAAATTCACTTCAAATTCGTAAAAAAAAATGCAGTTTTAAGTAGAAAGCGAATTTGAAAAGAAATTAAACACCTGCGGGAAATCGACCTGCGATTCTGCAGTTCAGAAGGCAACGCACTAAACTCACTGAGCTAGTCGGCTTAGGCCATTTATTTGGAATTGAATTAAATATTTATACCTGATGGGATTTTTCATCAATATTTCGAATTTGAAGTCAGCATTATGACGATGTAGGGATCCTCCTAAGAAGAGTCCTTCAATAAATTGCTCTCCCCTTTTTTATACAGTATTAAATATAACACATGTATTTCATTTTAGATGGAGACACAATTTAGATTTGTGTTATCTTCTTTAGGGTTTGGATTGGAATTTTAGTGTTCAAGTGGGGATTACATGACTCCAGAGAGAGAACAAACGAGCAGGAAACCCGAAATACAACCAATCAGGTAAGTTGTTTCGAGAGCTGGAAACTAATACAACCAATCAGGTAAGTGTTGTCCAATCAGGAAACCTGATATCAACAATCAGGTACGTGTTTCCAGAAGCCGGAACCCAACACAGCCAATCAGGTCTGTGTTGTCAGAGCTGGAAAACCGCATTACAAACCAATCCAGGTAAGTGTTTGTCAGAGCAGGAAAAACCCAATACAACCAACAATGTTAAGTGGTTGTTGGAGCGGAAAACTAATACAGACCAATCAGGTAAATGTGTGTCCAATCAGGAAACCTGATACAAACAATAGGTAAGTGTTGACCAATCTGGAAACCCATACAACCAATCAGGTAACATGTGTCCATCAGGAAAAACCAATACAACCAAGTCAGGTATGTGGTTGTCAGAGTAAACCCAATACAACCTATTAGGTATGAGATGTCAAGCAGGAAACCCAACACAGCCAATCAGGTATGTGTTTGATCAGAGCTGGAAAACCCAACGACAGGCCCAATCAGGTATGTGGTTGTTCAGAGCATGGGGGGAAACCCAAACAAGCCAATCAAGGTATGTGTGTCAGAGCCAGGAAAAACCCAACACAGCCAATCGGTTGTTTGTCAGAGCAGGAAACCAACACACTGCAATCAGGTAAGGTGTTGTCTAGCAGGAAACCCAATACAACCAATTCAAGGTAAGTGTTGTTCAGTATGCCACTAAACAGATCAACTCCAGCAGATTATGGGAAGGG
>CAJDSM010047020.1:0-16423 GCA_903981925.1 Ostrea lurida | reverse complement strand
AAATTTTGTATATTCGGCGAGAATACAGCGTCTGAGATGTTTTTGTCTGTGTAACGTCATACCACATCGAGTGATAAGTTGTTCTAATTATTCTGTCCAGACTTTTTTAAATACAAGCAGCAGATCAAAAATGATTTTGCCTTTTAACAAGACAAAGATGTCAATTAGTTTATTGGAGAGTGATGGATGTTATATTGCTTACCGTTAGTCCGCCAGGGCTGCTCGTAAACGAGCATGTTACCTCTTAGTGACGTCTGTTTTATATCAAAGCAGATTATGAACTCATGATATGCACTTGTCATCGCGCGCTACATAGCAGACGTTATAACTGCTTCCGGATGGCTGTTTTTGACGTGATTTTGTCATTCAACGATTATCGCTAGCGATGAAAGGAAAATGCTTGGATGACATGTACACACACGCGCACACATGCACGCACGCAATAAATAATTTTTTTTCGAGATATGAGGGCATAAACGATGATGGTTTAAACCAGCATATTTCATGCGCGTATTAAAAAAAAATATACCAGGGTGAAGTATATTGTATTTTGGAAAATTGATCTTTTGTCAAAAGTTCCCAGCCGTTGAAATAAACGTAGTACATTTATCAATATTCATTCGCATTCATGGAGAAATGACTTT
This sequence comes from Ostrea lurida, assembly GCA_903981925.1. NCBI lineage: Eukaryota > Metazoa > Mollusca > Bivalvia > Ostreida > Ostreidae > Ostrea > Ostrea lurida. Next base: position 15,779 of record CAJDSM010047020.1, on the reverse strand, counting down.
CAGCACAGTTAGGAGAGATATCGAAGGCCAAATATTGGAAATATGTGTGCGTGTATGTCTGTGTGGGTGGGTGCTTACCAATTAGGGCCCATAGGGGCATGCGCAGTTTCAACATTAAGATTCATAAATACATCATGTAAAGGCAAAGATAACGAACAGTGATCAATTTCATCATGTATAATAATGAGTGTCATCTCATTATAATACAGGGTATCGTTGTTTCTATTTCAATGGCAAACCATCAAGTTAATCTCTTTCTAATTCTAGAGTTTGCACGTGCTCATCATCAGACGTTTTGTAATATACAGCTCCTCATTTTCCCTCAAAGATTTGAAAGCAATCGAAATATTAAATTCTTTTAGTATATGCAACATGTATATTTAAGACTATTTTACTAGCGTAACGCCACATGTTTGAAACGAAAAGACTAAATTCTACGCAGAGTATAATTTAAAAAAAAAATGGATGCATATATACAATAGGAACCTTTCCGTAAATTCTGTATTTTACGTCCCCATCTCTTGATTGTTCCCCGCGACCCTCTTATCACTGACCAGACAATCAACAGACAATGCAGAACAGCAGTCGTTATCGACTTTTTCTTGTCGGAGGAGACACAGCCGTATCCTTTTAATCGGTGTTAATTAATGTCGTCTATTGCTTACCACGATCTTTTGTCCCATAGAAAGTACCGATGTCTGAATATTTGTGTCGTAATAAGAGAATCTTCCACGTCACACAATCACTCCCGTCTTGTCGCTGTGTTACTGAAGGTGAGAGGCGCAGGGACTGTCAGCAGATAAACGAGAAACACTGAGCCTATCGTAGCACATTGGACTTTAACTAGAGATAGTTCATTAACAAATTTATTTGACAAGTCATTGATTAAAAAAAAATATATCCATACACAAATGAAGAAACACGGGAAAATAGCGGCTGATGTAAATTCTGTTGCCGACTTCGTCATTTTAAAAACACGAAATCTCTTCATTTATGATATTATAAAGTGTATGACAAACTAAGTAAAGACCTAGGGATACTTTGTTTTACTTTTTAAAATTTATTTTTACGAGAATTCGCAGAGCAAAAAGTCATCATGAATGATAAATTGACTGTAAAAGGTATACGTCTCAACACGAACATAAAAAAAAAATTCCCAAAGTCTTATGTGAAAGAACAGCCGGGATGTGACATGTCCAAAAGTTTAATTATTCAAGGTCTAGCAAGTTTCAATTGCATAAACATATTTGTTGACACCCGCTCTCATACGGTTGTTTGTAGTCGCCTTTTGTTTGCATAACAGTTTATATACATACTAAAAATTCTCTTTAAGTATACATACTCTCTTGACTTTATACATGTATAGGACGAACAGTTCTATAACTCGTTCTACGTTCTGATTGGCTGTCCTCTGACCCCTGACCTCTCGAACTCCATCGATCATCCATTCATTTCTCGCGGAGAACGACGGCGATGAAGTTATGAATTGGATTTGCAGCCCAATATCTGATTGTTTATTCTCATATATTTATATTTCTTTAAAAAAGCAATAGCGCGCTATATTTGAACCTGCCGAACCTCCATAAAGTCCCATTCTTTCGTTTAAAAGCCGTTGTGCGCTGTTCGTTATGTTTATATACCTGTGTGTAAAAAATTAAAGTTCACCAGGAGGAACATTTTTCAAATAATATAATAGAGAGCAGCACCGTGTTTCCTAGTATACTACAGAACGGATTTACCTAGAAACTAAAAGAGCTGACAATGTAGAGTGAGGATTTTTTCTCGGAGATTTTCCAAGTTTTGAACTTTTTATTTTCTTCCATGGAATACTCTGCCTTGGACGACTGATAGCCGGCGTTAAATGTTTTAGAATGTGATTAAGTGGAAGAATCTCTGTGTGTTTGTGTGGAAACTTTGGAATCAGCCATGAGGGATATAACCCTGTATATCTGTATAAGCCTATGTCTCTTGGGAGGACAGGTAATAACCGTATATTTACCTATATACTTACGCCCATTAGCGAAATTGTACCTAATCCATTTGTGTCAAACAGTACTGGTTAATGCGTTTTCTTTGGGTTTGTATCTTATGCACATTTTATTTGAAGCAATGACAACTTCTTAAAAATTTAATTTTCGACATGATAAAATATCAAGTGTCATTGATTCCCGTGAGGCGATATAATTCTAAACCAACACAGATTTATTTTACTGAACATTTCCTTGCATTACGTGTTTTTAAGTAGGCGATGACATGCAGTTCTATATGTTTTGTACAATTATACCTGAACACCTGTAATCTTAGCTTTTTACGATAGCCATCACTTTAATTCATTTTGAAATAAAAGACCTGAACCATTTGGGTGATCATTTAGATATGGAAATTAAGGAATATTTTCACTAGGGCATTGCATCGCAATGAAAAAACCTTCTAATGTACGACATAAAATTAACGACGCTGAACTTGCCAAATCGAGGAATGTGAACCGACCGCGACAGAAGCAAACCTTCCTAGTAAACATCGCATGTTTAGGTGGCAGTACTTACTTAATTGATAACATTTACTATCTTTTCAATAACCATAAACTTTATAAATCTAGATAGCATTGATGGATTGAGCGTTAATGCAGAAGCACCTGTTAAAATCCTCTGGCCGAGACTATTAAGATGTGAAATGAGCTTTAACTCGCCAAAAAGCAAATCTCAGAAATATTCCAATACCACTTAATTATTTTGATTTTGAATCAGATATACTTCTTGCAGTATGTAATGAAAAGTTTAATGATTTTCAGTTTCAATAGGAAATTGTAAAGGAAAAGAAAACCAATAAAATTTGAACACGTTTTGCCCTAGCTAATTTTCGCAAAGAGATCTATGGGTCGAGGAAAGTGATAGATGAACGTATTTCATCTCTAAACCTTCTCGTAAAGGATAAATTGTTCTCATGCTGGAAATGTCAGATGAAGCTTTTAACCAAGGTCAGGGGCCGGGGAGGTTCTTTCTGATTTAGAGAGCTCTATGTAAAACTGTTATGTAATTGATGAAACCTGCCTCCAACGTTACTTAGGTGATGTTAAAAGTCTGTAATTAATTATCAGACAATAACCTGCGCCATTTGAAATGTCAATCAAATCCATGTATCTTAGAGATAATATGTTTTAACTTCATTTTAGTCTTCAAGACAAAAGACCCGAGTTTATATTGCTACCAAAACTTCAGGATTCTTAAGACTCGCCATTAATTCAGAATCACGCCATAATGTCTCTTGAGGGAGCCTAACTGGAAATCTTAATGCGGCTCATTTGTTGATTAGTGACTGGACAAGGATTAAGACTAAAAGTTAATCGGTTAGAATAACGAGTTTGACTGTTGAAAGTCCATTTGGCTTGGGATTATTACATCTGGAATGCGCATTGGCGGGGTCCCCAAGTCCAATTCATAACGCCTTATCTCCATAATCTTATAGATTATCGTAAACTCTCGATTTATTTGTTTATTGACACATCCAAAACGGTGAAATTAAAAGCTCATCATAAAATACGAGATTCGGTGCGTTGAATAAAGAATCAAGGATTTCAGAACCAAAGATAAGTCATTGAAAATGTTTTCACACGAAAGTAGTGGATTTGCACATACATCAATATAGGAGAATCAGGGCTAGATTTATAGTAAAGAGAATTAGGAGGATGCGATCGTCGCTCGTAAATAAGCACTTCTATCTCGCAATGTCAATACGAGAAAGAGCGGACAGGCGTCACGGATTTTCACTTTTATCGGACGGAAGAGGTTTTTCCGGACTAAGTCAACAACATCGAGCCACCTAACCTAAAGCTCACTGTGGCTGCTAGACATTTTATGAATCTTTCAATGGCTCCGTGCTGCCCCGAGTCTATCCACGATGACTCTACAAAATTCAAATTTTGAATTACAGGATGTGTAAAGTGGTCAAATTATTCTTTTGAAAACTTATATACTATAGGACATTAAATTCACGGGGTTGCGGGGCAAGCCTTGTCAGTCGGAGATTTTTATCTTACTCTAGTACACGGTATTGAATAGAGGCAAAGTTGGGCCGCAATCAACACTTCTGGTCAACATGTCCATCTCCGTGTTAGTCATAAGCGACAGGGTAGGATAATCATTTACAACATGCATGGAAATATGTAAGCAAAACATTTTGTTTGGACCTGGTTGTGTTTTTATTTTGTGAAAGATAAATAGAAGACGAATTAGTGAAAGTGTCTTTCTTTGAGAGCCTTCCCGTTTAACCCCAATAGATAATATTTACACGCCGCGCATTTTAACTACATTTATTGCTGAATGGATCCTTTCAATGTCACAAGCCCACACTCCAACTTGTATGAGAACTTAAAATTTTCCTTTTATATCTAAAATGAACTATTCACTCTGTCTTATCGTTTCAATCTTGGTGATGTGTTTACTTTCTCCATTTTTTAATTTGAATTTGAAATGAGTTTGATTCAATGTCATGATGTCATAAAATAAACGTTTGAGATAGGAAGGGTACTTACTGCATTATTTGAACACAATCAGGGATACCTATTAATAAACTTAAATACGTACTCGAAATTCGTGACAAATTGTTATAATTCAATAGAGCTTTCTATTGCTTACTCCTCTGGACTTACGATCAACAATAACGTGCTTAGGTACCTATTGTCTGTCAATAAACATGTATTACGAACCCGATTTCACTTGGGAGACAAAGAATAGCTTGTGTCACAACACGTCAGTCAAAAATGTTTCAAACCCGCGATGTCTAAATACTGAAACGGTTACCCAGTGCGCGTCTCCAAAAGACAACATTTGATCGGCGACCAGTTTATAAAAGAAGGTCATCATCTGGTTTAAATTAGTCCCCATCTTTTGACCCTGATCATCCCTGACCACTGAGGTCGACATCGTATTGTTAATTTTAATAAAGACATATTCACGAATAGCAGAAACTGGACTAAAACATCTGTCAAACAAGACATTCCTGTTAGAAGAGTGTCTTTGTAAGCGGCAATAACTGACACCCAGCCTCCATATCATGTACCACAAGCAACATTCAAATCATCATTATAAAAACATTACCGGATTATTTCGGGCTGTATAAGTTACAAGGCTCTATTTTTATGTGTCAACTTCCGTGATATATGTGCATGTCTCTGAAAAGAAATCTGGTTCATAATAACGTTTGCAGCGCCTTTACACTAGTTGATAAACCTTTCTGAACCTATTCTCTGTTTACGAATTCCTATGTTAATTATGATAAATCCTTCAAGTCTTGCAAAAAATGGGAAATAAAACATTACGTAGCATATCATGACTGCTATAAGAATTATAAAATCTTTGAGGGAAATCTGTCGAGCAACATGAAAAGCACATGAAATTATACTAAATCACTACTATACATTTTTGTTTCTACGGAATTGTTATCAGGTCGCTGTTTATAAGGTTTACTGTAAGTTGTATAAACAGTTTACGGAAAACACAACACATTCAATACGGTGAAGTGAATAGTTTGGAATCTCGATAAGTTTCCTGATATTCGGTGACACTCAGACTAAGACGAGATCGGGTTTTGCGCTGCCAGCCACTAACGATAATCCGTCTTCATCCGCGTGCGCTTTATGTCTTTCAAGACCTCGAATCTTTCAACACTTTTTGCTTTTCCCATAAATGACGTAATATTCAATACTTTGGGAGGAATTAAGTGGCAGCTTCTTCACATGATTTACTCTTCTCTACCACGGCATGCCAAGTCCATAATACTAACAATCGTTCAGTGATTGTTCCAGAATTAAACGCCTAAAGGTATCCGTAATACCATGCAGCAATGCACAAGTAGATACTTTTTTTTGTTACGTTGATGTACAGATGTAAAATTTGGTTGGTGCTATATCTTTTTTGACAATTCAAACAATGTCGTCTTCACACCCTTTCAATGAGGCGCGCTATGATAAGATCGATGTTGCATACCCGCCCTTTGACGGGTCAAATATACAAAAGACTAGATCGGGTTCAGCGATTATAATATTATTTTGACGGAAATAAATATCCTTTAATTGACGTATATAGTTGCAGTGTATTTTATGCCGGAATAAATTAAATTGAAAAAGTTATAGAAATTGAGAATTTTACGTCCTATCGTTATTTCAAAAATTTGGATTTACATATTTAAGTGATTTTTGAGGTTCGACTTCCTGGCGAGAACTATATGTTGCAAGGTCACGTGACCTACAGTAGCTGCATACGGTGAATCATGGCGCATTAGTCCCGTGTCATTCTTAAACTGTCGCTTTCTCTGTACTAAATGCTCAGGTCGTCATAACAAAACATGCCAATATATATGTCGTAGTGGATTTTTGTTTCCCGGCTATACACATTTTCTTAATAGAAGCACGGAGTCAATTAGTGCGAACATTGCGCGGGAGGAACGTGTCGTCATAAATAAATATTTATTGTCGTACAAACTACCTGGCTCAGATTCTCTCCGATTAATGGCCATAACTGTTGTGTTTTCTATGTCGGACATTATTTATTCCGGAGAAATTATGGATTTGATGTTTATGGGGGTACGGGAATTAGCTGGCGACAATCCGCCAAACAGCACGGACGAACACTGATGGTATCAGCTACGAACGATTTCTTGTGTTCATTGAAAAATCATTTCATACTCGCTTCCATGACTTCTTTTCCACTAATATAAAACCTGTCATAAAGTCTGTATTTTATCCTTTTAAAAGTTTAATTATGGGATTACGGTAAATACTCTTACCTCTCAAAAAATACCAGAAGTAATATCTAAGCGACTCGGTTCCTTAAAACATTAATTTTCTTTCTGGAGGACAAAGTAATTAGAATTCCTAACAGGTTTTTTTTCTTTAACGCTCAGTTACAGTGCATTCAGTATGAAATTTTGATCCACGCATTGGATTACGGCTTAAGGTTTAATCCGTGGTGTTCAGATATCTTAACGACAATTATGAGAAATCCTTTACAAGAACTTAAAAGCACCTGTGTCATTTCTCCGTGTGAGCTCACATTTGTTTGAAAATTCTCCCCCCTCTCTCTCTCTCTCTCTCTCTCTCTTCTCTCATCTCTCTCTCTCTCTCTCCTCTCTCTCTCTCTCTCTCTCTCTCTCTCTCTCTCTCTCTCTCTCGTCTCTCTCTCTCTCTCTCTCTCTCTCTCTCTCTCTCTCTCTCTCTCTCTCTCTCTCTTTAATTAATCTAACTGGTGTGTGTCAGACGTTATGAATGGGCGTTTTGGAGATTAAGATAGTATGCATGTTTGTAATACGGTTAGAAATCATTCATCAATGTCACCAGTAATCCATTTATTACGCAGTACATGCAACATCTATCTTACGGTTCCTTGTAATAATCGGTATAGGAGAGGCCCGTTTAACCAGAAGAAGATATGAAATTTTTCAATCCTAAGATTTCTCTCAAAACTAATAAATCTTAAAATTCTTCACTAAAGATTCTTCTTTCAAAAAGTGTTTGAAGTTCTTTGAATATATTTGAAAAGCATTCAATGTTTAAACAAAAAATATAAAATGTTTACGGAATTGTTTTACTGACAAACATTTCGCGTGAGGAGGCAAACTCTCGTCATTGTTCCAGTGAGAGGTCTCATTCTGTGCCAACAGTCTTAAAACACTGGAGGGTCATTTCTTAATCATGTATTTTTAATGCAAATTTTTAGGAAAAGGTCCCAACATTTGTGAAATATGATAGACGTCATTAACACACAAGTCATCGCCCGACTAATGCAGAATCCTCGCCAACTTTGTACCATTTGTTTATCTAATAATCAAGAATCCGTTCAAGTTTTTTTCTCCTTTATTTTTTAAAGTTTGAAATATACAATGCATTTCTGATTTTTACATGTAAAGTTTAGCGATGCGTCGCGAAAATTAATGAAAACCAAACCCATAAACCATTGTGCTTTAAAAGGGTCTTATCTAAGCCTTGGCCGTTTATGGGCTGCGAAGAAATTCGCTGGCCAAATTGAACAATTTTCACAGATCGGCAACAAACTAATAACAATATAAAAGCGGCAATAAAGACAGCCATTTCTTTGCCCTGTAGAGATAGAGTCGAAGAGCGGTTCAGATAGAATTGGGTAGGCCGACCTTTTATAACAAGAAATTAATACATAAAAATGCAGTATTCTTAAAAGATACAGAGAGTAAATGTAAACACAATCCACTTAGAAATAACAACTGACAGGGAGTAGGAATTTTTTCTTAATCCCGAGGTTTCGGTTACACGAACTGTAGCGCAGGACAATTTGACGTTTCTATTAAGCAGACGTTCAACGATAGGTGAAGTTCGTGTGTCAAAAGAGGGTTCACACCCGCAGAGGGTAAACATCGCCCGCTCCCCGCCAGGCGCAGCGCACTATCTACTGAAACACGACTAATTACGCCACAAAGACCCTCTCCAGAATCCATTTGTATCCCCCCGACCGTCTGTCACTTCTACCGTCTTATCTGCTGTGTGTTCACACACAGACATAAAAAGACTTTGAAGGTCAAGCTTTGATTTCGACTTCACGCTTACAGAGTACTGGAATGCTACTCTCGGGAAGATAACGAGAAGAACGAGAAGATAACGAGAAGAACGAGAATTAGAAACACAGTGACAAATCTTCCTCGCGTCTAATACCGTGCAAAACGTACGGGGTGGTGAAGTTCAAAGAAAAGTTTTATGGTCTTCTAAAAAGAACTATGCTATTTATTCCTAAAAGGATATTTGTGCCCCTGCTGAAATCAACGCCTCGATTTCATCTCTAAGGCCATAATATGGCTATAATTCACAGAGATGTATAGGATTGAAAGTTTCAACTCATCACCCCTCCATCCGCAATGACTTAGCAACTGTTGCAGGAAATCCTAAAGATTTATATGATATGGCTGATCATATGTTAGTTTGCCATATAGTTTCTTAAAATACCTGTCCTTACTTATCACTTAGTCTTAATACATTAACGAGGCGTTATATTACTAAACATGGTCTCAAAGTAGGCTTACACATCAGAAACGGGACTACGATCTCAATTAATTTACCATAAACGACCACAATTATTCCTTATTTAACCAAAGTAGACCGAAATCAGTTTTCATCAAGATATTACAAAGTATGAAAAAAAATCATCACAAATTGCTCGAATTTTAGATCGTTTTTTCCATCAAGAGATCATACTTAGCATGTGGCATTTGAGATTAAGATAGCCCGATACAAGATCGGAACAAAAGAGGGCAATCTTCGTGTTCCCTGTGCAGAGCATTAAATTCACACCCCGAGCTTCGCTTCTGTTTGTTAATACGCCCCGGGTTTTGTCCGGTTGAGATCTCCATTGATAAATACTGGTGTTCACACTTTGTTCGCCGGCATTAATCCAGAAGACTTTTGTTCCAGCTAAATATGAACGCCATTCATGAAAAATACACATCTAAATCGCTGCACCTGTAGGAAATTAAGCTACTCGTCAATGCACGTAAAACATAATAGGTAAAACATATGGACGATGTCTATCTAAATATGAACTATGATATTAAATATATTTCGATCTGGGCGATGAAAAGATGTATTTGGGCCACGAGAGAGATCTTTGACCCTTATAGATATTGCCGAAGGATGACATTATCTCTTCTGGGACTAGAGTTTTTGTATTATCTGCTGAGTATGAATGAATTCATTCAAAATCTGATGTAAAGATTATTTGATTGCTTAATAAGCAGTCTCAGCGTTGAATTGTAAGCCTACATTCATTCATAAAACCTGCGTATGGCTGACAGTTTTGTTTTCCTCCTGATATTGTCCGCTAACAATTACAGGTGTGCTCAAATACATGTAAAAGCAGGGCTGACAAATAAGATCTTGGCGGGGACACGAATCACACCGATTGTAATTAAAGTTGATTGATTATTTTGAAAAAATAAATAAGTACATACGTCACCCTAAATACCGGTATACCAGGATAGGGACATTGATAAATGAAATCAGTTAACCTTTGCCGTCACGCCAACCGTAGCACCAAGGTGAAAATTTACTACAGTGAATTAGTATGTGAAATCCATTATATTTTACTACGAGGGTTTGTCCATCAAATATTTTTTTTTTTTATTTTGGCCTTTGCAAGGTTGTTTTTGCCTCGTTGTGTTCAATGTGTATAACATTTAGTTGAAGAAAGTGATACACCTAAACAGTATCAGTTGTTCTTCCTGGCAAGATGGGGATTGCAGTTCATCTGTAACCCTTCCGTTGTCTACAGCCCTGTGAACAAGAACATAATGATTGTGTAAGGCCGCGATCCACGCATTTGTCTTGTGTTCAAAACTCTAAAGTTTCGTCGCTTTGTCGGCAGTCGACACCTTACACCAGTGATAAAATCACCCCGTCATCTGATCTGTGGGACGAATTGTCTAATACCGACACAATCACAGCACCAGTCCCAGGTGCAAAAGGGCATGGGAGTTAGTCCGCATAGCTGGTACCCAGGTGCATTTATTTTCACAGAGAGTACAGCTAACATTCAATGCAGTTTTCTCTAAGCTTGAGACAAATCATACACTTTGCAAGAGTTTCATTATTATCACTTATGAATTCGAAAAAAAAAATTGAATGTAAAATTCTTTTGCATTAAACGTCTATGACAGATTTTAAGAAAATTTAATCTCTATCCATTATGAGTATAATATATCGTCAAGTTGCATATACAATTTCATACACGGGAGGTCCTCTACTTCGCGATTTGCGCTTGTCATCGTTAATTTAAGGTGCGAAAGACGAGATGATGCATAAATAATTTTAACTCATTCTTTCTTTTTTCAAATTGTCCACTGGCATTCTCTATAAGGATTAATATATTTTGAGAATAAAAGAGAGGTCCGCAAATGGCATTCTTTCACCGGCTGATTTTCTCCCCGTACTTCATAACCTCGCCAATTAATCTGACAAGCAATAGAGGATTTGTCAATTTACTCAAATCTAAACAAAAATATAAACCCATTTCTACCCCTCAAGTAATACTTAACACAAAACACAATAGATTAAGGGTGGTGTCTTTCAATTAAATTTCATGTGAAGCAAACATTTCAAGCTGTAAAAAACCATTTGAACATCCCTGGGAATTTTGTTTCCTTATAGATAACAACTTAAGCAGTAAACTCATGCAACTTTTTGAATATTTCAGACTTTTACAAACTACATTTTAAACTTAACATCCGATAATCTAGATAAGAGGGCTGGGTTTTCGACAAGTTACCCCATTGTATACAAAATATGGCTGAGATAGTATCGATACTCGTACGCTGTAAATGAGCTGTTTCAACACCTTATAAAATCAGGATCGCTGTGTCCCACCCGGCTCACAGTCGACAGATATAACGATATCATTAGACAACAGACAAAACACACTCCGTTGTTGTAGACAAAATATTTGATATTTTGGAATGCTTGCCACATCTGATAAAAATTACACTTGATAAAACTCCAGAATTTCTCGTTACCGACTTCTATAACCTGCTTCACATGCAAAAGACATTCACCATAAAGGAAAATATCATTTATAATTAGTAAATTCAATTAAGCAATATTGCTTCTTTAGTTTGTGTATATTGAGGATAAAGGGTAGAAAATGAGTAAAAGATACATGACAGTTTTGTTTGCCACTGGTATTAATTTTCGTGGGAACGAAAGACCGTTTTACAAATGCAGCACTTAGCAAAAACCTGTCAAAAACTTTTAAGTACGTTGTTGATGCCAAGCAGGAGAGTAAAAATACTGGTGTAGAATTGTTTAAGGACGAATGAAACAGAATATATCCAAAGGATTAGCTATCTGTAGTGGGCCTTGATTATGATTTGGATAAACTTCGCCGACTCGCGAAAGGCTGGAGGAATGCCATTTACTTAAGGAATTTTCCTCTCGACCTTTGGAGACAATTGGCATCTTTTAGGCGAGACCTCGATCCGTTACTTTTCTAAATCGTCATGTCACAATGGCTTCACGCGAAGTATTTAACGGAACTTGCATAACCACATAAAATACACTAGTCAGGAGATGGATATTGCTGGCGTTATTTGTCAGATATTTGTTTGATTGTTGGATCCGATAAACACTGAAGCGTTTGAACAATTTAAAAACATTTTAACCTGACGCCACCCCACCGAGATTGCGGGAAACCACACTTGCGCTTTTAACAAACTTTCGCCACACTTGATTTGTCAGTCATTAGTAATTGGTGGTTGTCAAATAAATGTTTGAAATATTCCATATTCATATTTCAATTTCAAGCATCTCCAAGACCTTGAGGCTTTTCTATTGATAATGGGAGCTAGGTGGAATATTTGTATATTGGTAGAAAAAGAGTTGAAACATAGTACATGTTACATAGTATTTTGATTAATATGACAATGCATCAAATTGTCGTTCTAATCTACTTGGGCCTTTCTAAAGTTCTTCGGGAGAAAAAACCACGAAGATCTCGATCAGTAAAGTGTATATTGATGTTCAAGCATCATATAATTTTAGAATTTTTTGTCAGAATTTACATCAGTATAGAAAATACGAGAAATGTGTCCATTCAGTGATAAGAAATGAACTGTTAACTTGATGACAATAACGACATACAAGCTAACAAAGCCATTGAATAAGGTGCTTTTTGGAATCTTTTACACAAAATGGAAGGGGTATAAAATAAAAACCAAGAAATAACTACGTCTAAGCCTTTTGAATTGATAGCAAAAATTTCGACCTTTGACAGCAATTAACGAACTTTTAGCAGAGCCATGATAACAGTAAAATGGGTAACTTTGGAGGAATGCTTTTGAAAAATCTTAATGAAGTGTTTGAACAGTCTCTCAGTGTCAAGACCCCCAAGTGCACTCAAATCACATCAGTTATGTTTGATGGTCCATGTGTAATTTATATCTCAAATATCATTTTACAAGGGAAAACTTCACTTTAAATTGAACGAAAACCCACGTCATAAAATCTTACTTATCATAGGAAGTGGAAAACATATGGAAAGAAAGTCACTTTATTACTTACTGTTCAGTGACTCGATCCCATGCAATTCAAAATTACGTTCATTTCAGTCCGTTTGTAGGCCATTAATCACGGACACGTAACGCAGCCCTAGCGACGTGTAAAGAAACGCCGAATTATTTTATTTACCTCTTTCTTAATATAACATAATAAATAATGGAACTATACACATTTTGTCGGGTTTTACTAAGATTTATCGGATCTTTGTGTGAGGCTCTACGTGCCACTGTTCACAATCTTGTACGGAGGAAACAACGAATCAAGGGTCACATTTCTTATTGTCTAATTTCAGTTAATTTCTTAATTAGCGACACATCATACAAGGTAACAAGATAGAGCTGCATGTCAGGATGTCTAGACCTTGTAAAGCTGTGCACTTTTCCTGATGATTTATTCCGAATTTTCTTGTTATAGGGTGCAGGCGGAAGCAGCTTGGCCATTGGTTCAGTAGCCAAGAGGAAATGTAAAGTGCGTATTCAATCACACACACAAAATCTCGATAAATTTGTCAATTTTTCTTTCTATTTTTAAAAATTATATAAGCTCAAGCAGTAACATACATGTAAATGTTCGAGTCAATTTCTAATTAGTTGAAAATTACAGTGCCAGAATTCCAAACTGATTCTTAGTAAAATGAGCATTTCTATATTTTCATATCACTCCTTTACTTGATCACATCAAATCATAATCTTTCTTAAGGAAGCCGATAAACGAATTGCTCAAACAATGAGGTATCGCAATACAGCATTTGCTCAAGGCCGATGGATATCGTCATTTCGGTGTGGTGTAACACAGCGCAATATGTCAGAGGTAATTCTAACCGATGATGCGTAATACACGTCCTATAAGCAAATTCCAGATGATGTAACAATTCATAGTTTTTACAAGTTTCATATCAGGGAAAAGCATGACGAGTAAATTGTTTCTCGTGACATTACCAAAACATTAACACAATTCTTGATTTTTTTCTTCAGTAAAAAATGAGGATATGTGATCTTCCGCCCCAGCCTGGGGACTGTGGCGCTAGATATCTGAGATGGATTTCAACAAAAGCATCAAAGAATGCACATATTCTTCTTCCAAGGTTGTCGAGGCAATACGAGAACATATTTTCGAAGCACGGACAGAGTGTGAGAAAACTGTATTGCACATTTTTACAATAGCATTAAAAAAGCTAAAATAAACTTTCAGCCTGTTCGAAGTCCGAGAATAGTGACCGACGATTGGTCGGTGACCAATCAGTGGCTAGTGAGAGCAATAGTATCCTTTTAGCGTCCGTTCGGTCAAGGACTGCTGACGCCGCATCAGAAAGAATTGCGGAGGAAGCGCGACTGGAAGTGAGAAGCATTAGACAACTGAACGAGGAGCAAACGGAAGGGACGAAAGAGACGGCGTGACGGCAAGGGTAAAAAGAAAGGCAAGAAGAGGAAGAACAGAAGACGGAAAAACAAAAAGAAGAGGAGGAAAAACAAAAAGAATAAGCGAAAGAAGAACAAATCAAGCCCCACGACAGAGAGGCCCAAAATTGATTTGTCTAATATGGAGACAAAATCAAAATCGATCAAATCTAAGGACTTCGAACTGATTTCTATTATTGACAAAACAAAAGATACGATGAAGTCCAACATTGAAAAAATTAAAGCCGGAACAGATCGCAAAAAGGAGTGAACGATCTGTTAGATAACTTCTGAGGAAACAGCTGACAAACGCGTGTACTTGTGTCGACAACAGAGACAACATGCAATTTTGATGACAGTTTAGTTGCTCTCGTGATCATAGACATCTTGGGAGATATTTTGAGGAGAACGTATCACAAGCAAAGTCGAGCATAACATGACACATAGCTAAATATACATTTTGCGGTGTAGATCGTTTTAACATGTACATGGTATTTAAACCATATCAAAAAGCGTCCTCTTCAATGTAAACGACGTATTTCGTTGTATTTTGAGTGTACTGTAAATGATTTGTATATGAAAATGTATTTATGAGGGCATTTTTGCATGTCCAGTATTTTCATTATTTTACTATGTGAGAAAATCTGTTATTATTTTAAAGTGTTATCGTATATATAACATTTGTTGTAAATAGTTCATCTAATCATGATAAAACGTTGTATAAATGACCATTATACTTGTATATAATAACCAACTGAAGTTTGTATCGTTATTTATATGATGATTATTTGTATCAGATCAAAACTTTGTAATGGCCAGCAAGCATTTCTGTGACTGTATAGGTGTTTCTGCGTGCTTGTTTTACAGTCTGTAGTACCTGTATTTGGGAAGTTTTGGAAAACAATTTGACACAAATTTTATATAAGTTTGACATTTGAAAAATATCACATCATAATCAAAACAATTTTGAACCAGTGTTTAAGGCCAGTTCTGCACAACTGTTAAAGAAAAATAATAAATGTTATATGTATGATCAGCTACACTTCTGCGTCTTGTTTGGTATTTCATAGTAATATTAAAGTGGTAGAAATGCCAGGATACAGCAAGTAAAGAAAATTGAAATCTTTACAACATTTACCGCTTTTCACACCACATTACCACTGGTGTGTCCAGGGGTCACTGTTTGCTCAACTCTTATTTTTGTATTCTATTTGGGACTTACGAGATTGATTACTGTTTGTTATCTTTGCCTTTACATGTTACTGTATATTATGTAATGGAAATCTTGTAGGTCCCAAACAGAATACAAAATAAGAGTT
>CAJDSM010047016.1:0-20016 GCA_903981925.1 Ostrea lurida | reverse complement strand
TCAAATAAATCAATATAAAGAATTAACGACACTTGCTGCAAAGCCTATAAATTATTTTAAAAACACAAAATATATTTTTATTTTGCTTTCAATAAAAAAAAAAAAAAAAAAAAAGGAAAAAAAAAAAAAAAAAGAAAGAAAAAAGATATTTAGCGTATGGAGTGTCCTTATTTCCACGAATTTCTCACACTTACGTAAACTTACATAGGGTAAGGAATCTATATGTGCAACGTTTGGACACTAAAGAAAATATTACAAAGTTTCTTATTTTTAAATGAAATTTCTAGCTGTAGTTTAAAAGTAACTTTGGGAATATACATGTATTAATGCGTCATTTTTCCGCGAAAAAGAATAAATTGAGTGCTTACTTAGATAGAGAAGACCGGGTTGTGGAAACCGACAGTCCGCAGGAGATTGATGCTAAAAGTAGAATAAAACAAAAAGTATTTTATAGGCACACACAAATAATTAATTTGAAATGGTTCAGACCGAGAATCTCACATTAATGATGAATTACGTTATGTTACATGTTCGATCTAACTGTAAGACGTGTTTAGAGGTTCAAAGATTTGGATGAGTCCCTATACTTATTGTATAGATCTTTACAAAATTATACGGAAATATACGAAATAATATAATAATACAGATATAACGCAAGGATTCCTATCCTATCAAAGTTTATGTTACGAGTCAATATATACAGATATTAAAGATTACCTATCTTTATCATAAAGAATTAACAAGGCTGGATCTTGAATGTGGACAGATCCGGGGGGTACGAGAGCAGGTACCTGGGATGTATCCTTATACCGGACAGGTCTGCCTACCAAAGGACTGATCATACAATAGAAAAAATAATAATAACACAAGGTGAACGTCCACACCTTATAAAGCGTACCACTAGTAATACTTCACCGTTACTGCTAGCTTTCTTTAATTTATTCACCGTACCTTTGGCTTAGTCGAGGTCTTCACATTCACCTGCACCCACTAACGACTGACTCAGATTCTCGCGAATCAGCCTTATTTATACTAACCGGCATCGTTTTGGCCTCGGGTCACATAAGATCAGACGATAAATTGTTCAAAGATCCGGACCGTGACGGAACTAGCGAAGTTCCAGCAGCTGTACCCCCACCTGAACGCAGACTGTTCTAACTCAGTGTCCAATCTTATCGTGGATGATCTCTGTGACGTTTTACCCGTCACGAAATACTGGCGTCCCGGACAACGGGTCTGTACCTTCAATTTACCTAATCATGTACAAAATCTATAAATAGTCATAAGTATCATTCATTAATATTCCTTTTTTGTCGGAATTTAATTCATTTTTGGTGGTTTTTGGTTAATGTACTTGCGTTGTTTGTTTGGTTTTTGGTTTTTGTGGTCCCAAAGTATAACCAAAAAAATTGGCATACATAAGGGCAATTGAATGTTTAGACGTATTTATAAACAGTTCATTTCACATGATGATCAGTGTTCTTGTTCTTTCCAGGTTGTCGACTCTTGTGACACATTGAATCTGTACAGCGCTGTTGCCACATCAACGGATGGTGAGTACCTGTGGACGGTTGGCGGGAGGTGTCGTAGGATGTACAAATTCACGGTCAAGGTAACTATCAAGCGCATCAAATGTTTATACGTTGTTGGCATGGGCCTTTGAGATTTTCTAATGCCGACTTTACAAGTGAGGTTATGCATATTTCGTTTTTTTTCTCGCGGACTAAAGTGTTGCTCTGTCATTGATTGAAACGTGTCACATGACTACCGTCTATATTCCTTTAGACGGCGAGTAGCAAAATGGTGGCCGTTGCATCGTGTTTAGTATTGATATTAATTTTTCACCATACTATGCCTTTTATAGTTGGTCCTCAACAAAACAAAACATTTATTAGGTTCGTCACTGACTGTCTACGGAAATATGTCGGATTGGTCAAGTCCATAGCTATAGAAGGTTTGACTTTGTCTCACCTCCTATGCACTTGAACAACCTGACATATTTATGTAGACAGCCGGTAACAACCCTGATATTAATAAGCGATAATGTCAAACCGTTGCCATAAAAAATCAAGAATTTGTTCTTTATCCCTCAATATTTGGGTCTGTATAGAAGGCAGCAATAACATTAAGGTACATGTAGTATTCTACGCCATCATAATGGCTGACTTTCTGTTAAAATATGTATATGAATATTCAATAGTGTCAATATCCTTGTATGGTGTGTTGCTGCTACAAACCCATCAAGTGTTTGCCATCATCCTTGTATCCGTAAATTAGAGGAAGTCTGGGAAATAATCACGTTTATCATGATAATTCAAAGCACATGAAGCAGCAGTTTGAGAAATTATTATTTTCTATAGTTTTTTATATGTTCTTTTACTTTCACTTCAGATTGCTCCGAGCGTTTCCTAGTGTGGTTTGCATCAGATTCTAGAGTTAAATATTTGATACCCTAGTATATCTTTCATAATCTCCGATGCCTCCTTATCTATTTTAGCCCTACCGCTCTATACTTGACACATTCGCCAGATGTGCGAGTCAAATTGGATCTACCCGAATGACGTACATAAAACTTGCAAAACAAACGAGAACTGTTTCTGTCTTCCCTACATAGGATATTTATTCACATGGCAGACCCACACATACGCAAATGTGACTTTAAAAGGAAGCAGGGGCAGTAGAAATTGTTACTTTTATAGATATATTACGAGAGAAATGTTTGAAGGATGACTGTGATTTTTTTTTTACAAATTCTTCTAATTCAATTGCGAATAGTTGGAGATTTATTAACCATTGAATTAAATCAGCGTGATCGGTTCTAAAATTGAGGTATATATACCGGACTGTTGAAAATTTCAATTGGGTATTCGGCAGGGAGTGATCGATTTCTCACCAACACCTTTTTAATGTGTGTGTCAAATCAAAAGAATGATTCATGGCAATGAAAGTATAAGTCGATTCTGAGAGTGTTCCTCGACCGATTATGCTTATATATATAGAGCATTAGTCGTGGTACAAATATATACCTCTACTTTTTTACTACTGTGGTTCGCTAGTGTGAATACAAGAGTGTTAGCAGCAACATCACGATTTAGGTTATTAAGGCCAGCATTTCCAAATCAGATTATCACGACCCTCCATCCAGGCATATTATTGATACGTTTCCAAGGATAAAACAAGACAAATTAAATTAGTAGACCACCTGCAAAAGTTCAATGTTGACACATTTAGGAAAATGATCTAATTTCAAACTGCAAGAACCGTATAATTTGGAGTACAAATCTATGGCTGCAGTTCAATTACAGACCACTTGACGTTTTTAAAAAATATATTTTATTTTTATTTTATTTAAAAATCTCCCGTGAACATATACTAGTACCTCGACACCGATACCGTAAAGTACGGAGATTAGTGTTTAATCAAATATATTCAAACGTCAAGTGGCGTGGGTTCGATTGCGCAATGCAATCCTTCGAGTGTTTTTCATCAGACTTGGATTTTAAAAATGTGAAATGAGAAATAAGAAAACACGAGCAACTGCGGGAGAAAATAGTTATGCATCTTCGATTATAGACAGTCTATTCCCTTCATAAATACCGCAATGCGTTACATTTACTGATAATGTTTTAGTGTTTGTACTTTATTACAAAATTCTGGATCTACATAACACATGTCACTGAAATACCAAAACTATTACTACTTTAGACGTATTATGAATCCATGTTCAAGAACAGTGCTGATTTTTCTCATTAAATTGGAGACTGGTAAAATGATATTACACACGAGTACTTCATATAGTGGCCAGACATCAATCAGGGTGCGCACCGTTCTAAATTTCAAGACGTCGTCAATGTTAGCCGTACCATAGCTTAAGCGTATGGATGCCTACCTGCAGTTAGTAATCCGGAGGTCATCCCAACAACCGTCAAATTAAACTTACACTCTTTGATAACAATCCATCGATAGTTTCGTTTTTGAAGCTTGAATTCACGTGATAGCTTCTTTATATTTCAAACAAGTCTTTGATATTCAAAATATTGAAAGTGAAGGATTTTACAGTAGTGTACGGACAGTTTAAAAGAAACTGTACATGTCACTCAAAGGTAGTGATTTTCTAGCAGATGATGTAGGGTTTCTATTCTGATCCACACAAGTAAGCAACGGCGAGCGTGGTAAAGCATACTGAGCATTGGAGGACCGACTACATAGTCACAACTGAGAATTTTCCACTCCAGATATCGAGTACGCCAGCGCACAGTTAATACCTGGTGAATGCGCTTTCTAACAGATTACGATCTTATCGTCCCTCTCTTCGAAGAGCAGACATTACTCTATCGCAGCAATCACTTTACAATGTAAACTCGGACATCGTCCTTTTACGAACAATCACATGGCATACCAATTCAAATCAAATCACCTCTGGCTTGTCTTATCAAAGTTTCCAGGGATGTATCAATGTAAAAACAAAAAACAACAAAGCAACAAACACACCCACCGATGCCCCACTCGGAATAGTTTGTTAAGTTCTTAATGATTCTCCCATTCTATCAAAAAGCACCATACTAGTATCAGTTGCTGCTGAGGCCCATATACAATTTACGACAAAGCACAAGTAAGGATTTGAACCAAACCTTTCTTTGTGATGCAATGTAAAGTTGGGTTGTTATGCTCTGCTGGGTAGTTGGTTTTTTGTCTGTGTTATTGTTGTTTACTTTTTTGTCTATGGTTTTATTTTACTTCTGATTATAAATTGGATGTTTCCGCGACTTTCGACTTTCTAATGTCAACAGTCACCTTCGAAGAAAAAGACATCCAGCCTCTTTTTCTTGGGCTGTGTACTTTGCTATCTTGTCCGAACGGGTGCATCCTTTCGATACAAAAGTTTGTTGAAAACATCTTTAATTCTCAATAAATATACTTGCAGCCCAAATCAACAATTCTTTTTTCAGACACAGAAAATGTATGAAGCAACGTATGGAGAGTCGCATAAAACGGCCGCAGAAGCGATAATTGTAAATTACTCAGGAACTACTTATTTGACCCGGCGATTACTCATTATGTGTAAGTGAGCGGGGGCGCCAAAAAATATGCATAAATGTACCTAATATGATTTTCAAAGTTATCACTTTCTATCTCTACGAGTTACCGTAACATGTCTATAGATAAAAACGTAATGAGGGCATAATATATATTCATGTAAGCCGAAGGCAAAAGAACAGACCACTATCCAAAGATATATGAAATTTTGGGTGACCCCTGCAAAAAGGAATAGGTAGGTATCATGACCCCAGAGTTGGAGCCATTCTGTTAAGCAGTGAGTGTGTTATAAGTATACATTTTAGAGTATACCAGTCGCTTGCACGTCTATGCGTCTGATATTGAAATTTGAAACTAACCGCCCCCATATAAGTATTGAGTGGGGGGAACTGGGTCCTCATCCTGCACATTCCCGGCTTCGCTCTGCCTCCATCTCGTGTGTTTCTCGGGGCTCCTCAAGACGTTATTCTTTCGAACCTAGAGTCACCATAGATCCGCTCTATTAGCGATCTACTACTATTGTATGGGTCAAAGAATGTTATTCTCTATTGATTTGAAGAAACTACTTATTAATTGTGATCTAAATAGCATCATGTGGTTAGGACATTCGAAAGAAGTTTAAACGTCTAACGATGTAAATAATCCGGCACCAGCCTGACTAAATAATAGTTTTTGTGATAGAGGAGTGTCGCCTAATTATCATAGATCTCCAAAGACCCGCTGTCGCTCGAAGTACATAACCTAACTTGAAGGGGCTAATTTGTTCTGTTTATAAATAGCGTATTAGAATGTGATTGTCTAAGGCTAGTTTGGTTGTGGTCTATTGGACCGCCGTCAATTATGTTTTTTGATTTTGGACCGGCGATCTATTGACCGGCAATATTGAGGGAATCTGATGCAGTTGCTACACTATGTACGTTCTGTAAACTTCAAGCGTATAAGTTGCTTCAAATTGACGCATAATAGTAGCTTTTAACAGATGATTTAAGAAATGCGAGTATAAACGTATACTTTGTCCACGTTAAAAAGAGTTAGAGGCAGACTACAACAATACATGTATTTAAAGTAATAAAACAGGTAGTTTAATGTCTGAATCAGTTCAATTGGACCCAGAATAGTTTCCCCTCTGGATTGGGAAACACGCTCAAGAGCACGTTTGCTAGTTTCCTTCGGCTGGCGCTCTTGGGCAAAGTAAACGGCGACGTTGAGCTGTTCCTGAGTGATGCTACCCTCCGGACATAGTCCCCGTGCGAAAGAACTGTACTTGCTACGACCAAGCTATAATATGCCTATTGTATCTAACCTAATTGGAAGTGTTCTTATGTGTGTTGTTTCATCTTATGAAGATCTTCTTGTCGAGTTTACGTCCTTATTTCTAGCTATTTTGTGGTGACTATTGATAGCCTCCCGGTATCGCGGCATAATTGTTTTTGAATCGACCGGCAGTGTGTGTTGATCCTTCTTATCTTAGAGTAATTGATATTAGCTGACACCCACTACTCGTTGCGTATACGCCACACGTAATAGCAATAGGACTTCAAGATTGCGAAGTGGAGCTGACTAAAGATGTAGCGCAAATGTTCAAATCACAAGAGTTATAACGCGCTTTCGCACGATGTCAACATAACCAAAACACAGGTAACTCATAACTGAAAATAACCTAGGTTTTTAATATACACACGAAGTAGACCGGAATATTTTCCCCTCGGTATTGAACAGCTCCAAAGAGGTTCTGTTGTCCCGTCGGCGTGGGGGGCGGCTGCGGCAAGTAGAAACGTGGCAATTGGAGCTTTCCCAGGTACCCGGGAAAAATATTTCGGATCTAATTTGAGCCTCACGCAAGGTACATTTTATCAGTGTAGTAGTTGACATTACAGTGTGTCATACTAAATTATGTGTGTGTCACGTGATAGCAAACTGAGAGGCTTAAATTTTGCGAATAAACGTGAACTTGCGCAGTACGTGTAATCCCCAAACCCGCCGAGTGTATATTGGGCTGGCTGGACTCATTTTACATAGCCCGTGGGTAGGGATGTGCGATCTGATCGTTCAATTCAGTAAACTTTATTACACACAGGTCTGACTTAGCGACTCGTCGCACCTTATACTTATTTGAATTTCTCTTCGACAAAGGATTGTCCCAACACTTCAAGGCATCCCACAAATAGTGAACTGGCAACGCAACACGGGGGGATGAGACTCTCTCATCAGGGACCGCAGTGATCACCAGCCGTCTAGTGCAAACATATCTTATGTTTCTCAGTTTCTCTGCGAGATCTAGGTCACAGTTCGTATAATACGTGCACATTTAACAAGACCTAATCGATTTATTCTATATGGTATACAATTGCAATACGTATAGAGCTTCCACTTGCGATGAAAGCCAGCTGAGTATCTGCAGACGACAGGTTGTGGGTACCCATGCAGTAGCGAGTCCGTATGACCATCTCTACACATACACTATCTCCGCTCTGATAAATGTTTTGTGGAGAGAGGATGAGTGACAGGCATGATACACAATAAAGAAGCTCCATAATCGTTAGGTTTATCAAGTTGAAGCTCACTAATCTAAACATCTTGGTGGATTGTCCATATCCAATTGTAAAGCGAGATAGAACGAACTTGACACGTCGAATCTCGTAACGATCCCAAACTAGAATAAAACAATGGTGAGTCTGGCACGAGCAACACACGGATCCCCAACCAAGAGGTCTGGAGCAGTCGTGCTCAGAGCAATCATTCATCCCCTCCAGTCCATACCATCGCCATTCATCTGAGTTGGTGGATCCAATATTTCAAGGTACAATGCAAAAAATCTCTAATGCGCGCATTAACAAACCGCCATTCGATACACAACAGTGATACCTGTTGTAATTAAAGAGCGAACCAAAGCTAAAGAGCAGATGTAAATCCTATACGAATTGTGTAGTTCATTTGGAAACGTACAGCTCTAGGCGCTTACCGAATGATAAAGAAATTCATTTAAAAAAGATACGTCCAAATTTGCACAGACACAATCGGTCAACAGACAGCAACGTCATTACATTGAGAAGAGTGACAAGGCCGTTCGACATCAATCAGACCTGATCCTTCGCGCGAGTCGGGGGGTACTGGCCTACAATGCATAACAGCTTTACCTAGGTTGCTCGGGACGCCCAGCCGAGTCGCCTAATCCAGCGAGTGTCTGCGGTCCCACACCGAGGGAAAATATTCGGTGCTATTGACTGAGAGACATTAAAAAGCGTGGTGTTATTACTCTAATGTAACGTATAAAGTATTGTTAGTGCATTAATGTTTTAAAGCGTGGAAAAGAGTATATGTAAGCATTTACATGCTGTAGCTATTACGTCATTTGATGTCTATTGTGCATTTACGTTGCGTTGTACGAACTGTGCAATAGTAGCAATGCATGCAGATTCGCCTCCAACTATTGCCGGTCGAAGTGATGTTCGCCGGATCCAAAATTCAAAAACTAGCCCGCGGTCCAATAGTCACACAAAATTAGCTTAGAAAAGTATTTAAATATGTAATAAACAACAAAAAAACCTTCAATTAGTAATAATATAACAGTTATTTAAGTCTTGATCAGTCAAATAGACCGGAAAATTTTTCCCGAGTACCGAGGAAGCAGCGCACATGCACGTTCTATTTGGCCCAGGCGCCAGCCGAGGCAATAAGACTGCTTTAGCTGTCCCCGAATAGCCGAGGCGGAAAACTATTCTGGCCATTGACTGATCAGACATAGTAAGATAACTTGTGGTTATTACATCACTAATATTATTCACATGCTGTATATGATAGGTGCTTGATCATTTTGTATGACCGGGGGAAGGATAGGATATATGTTTAGCATTTTCTAATCTCAAGTCTACTATTAGTGACGTCGCTTTGATATGCGTGTGATGTTTACGATAATTACGATCAGAAGTTAGCAAATGTCTAATCAGTATTCCCTTTCATCATAAATTGCTCGGTCAATAGATATCGCCTGGTACAAATATGCAAAGAAACTATTGTACCGCCCGAGAAATAACTACATAATATAAGACACACAACATAGCGTAAAAATTATTTAATAATCTAAATAGAGAATCGCATAACGAAACCTTTAACTTGAGGGTAATGATATTGGTAGACATGCTTAATACCGTTTGAAGATAATGAATCTTTCATTTATATGTCTCTCGAATAAGTCCCATAATTTAACCATGTATTTAATTGTCGCTAGAGTGTACGATAAATGACCTTTTATGTGCGTCGCAACAATCAATATTCCAGGAATATATAATCTAATATGACCCAGCTGGTAAGGTCCATACTGACCTTAATGCGTTTGACTCTAAGGGTGCAATGGGAGAATCACGAGCTCTTTTCTGGAGCCCGGAAACCGATGTGATTCCTAAAAATGTCAATCCGATTTTTCTATCATATCCATGTTAGAGCGATCCGGCTATCGTCTCCCACGTCAGAGAGATCTGCACATTCCGTTATTCTCAAATATATTCGAAGATATGCATTTAAATGAGAAGACGGATTTCCCCCAGAATGTCCGGCATTGTACGATATACTCACTATTTACCATAGTTTGGCCCGCCCTGTGGTCAGAAGCGCTCGCTCCTCTCCCTGGTATCACCATTCGAGCCAATTTGTTAGAGCGTGTGTCCTTGCTCTACATCCAGTATATTTAGTTTATCTATAGACACTTGTACGGAAGTTTACTGAGACACGCACATGTTTTATTAAAATTTTAAGTAGCCATTAGGCATGCTGATTGCCCCCCTCACACTCAATATCTGTCGCCAGGGTGCAAGAAGTCCTGAAAATTTACAACTTTGTTTGCCTCTCCTTGGAACCCTCAATTTAGCTTCATACTCTAATAGATTATGACTGAAGACGAAAATCCCTATGGAGACTGGGCTACTTAAATCTAAGTGAAGTTTAAACGTTGAGAATTTTACAGTATTAGTCGACACTGCACAGCGCGCGATTACGATCCCGACACTATAGCGATGAAAGCCTACGAAGATCGATAAGTGTCTTCTATATCTACGTGCTAACACATTAACCTTGAAAACGCAAGCCACCACATAGCTAAAAAACAAATCTGAACTACAGAAAGAGAGATAAGAAAAAATAAATAAAATAATGACCAGAACAAAATAACGATACAATAATGTAAATAAGAAGTGCTAGTAACCAAAAAGAGAAAATTTTCGCAAACACTACTATGACTCTGCGGAAGCTATTACATTGCAATAAAGTCCTATAAAAACAGGTCCTCTATGTTTTCAAATCCTCATGAAAAGTTTTTGCGCCATTTTTCCATAAATTATAATTGCCGTTCAGAGGCAACTTGAATACTAGTAATGCTTTTGCAAACAAATATTTAAAGTAAGAGTCTAAAAAGTCCCCAGCATTTTCACAGGAGAACCTCATACTCAGCACTCTCCTTGTTGTGATTTCTTTTTTTTTATGGGTGAATTATTTGGTTTATTTAACATTGTTTGACACATACGCCTGGTTAATACAATACTTGTTTTTGTAAATGACTCGAAATATGACACGTAGAAGCGTTGATCCGATTCTCGTCGATACTATCGCAAAGATTATCACTACAGCTGATAGCTGTATCATCAATAAGTCGTTGCTCATACCTTCATTACGGCTGCTCGAACCAAGGATATACATGTCTAATTTAGCATGCGCGACTTCGACCCGTTGAATGGTGGGCGTCTCCAATATGTGACTTGTGCAAAAATTCTCAAGCTGTAACAGTAAGCGCACCAATCCAGATGCTGAGCACGCGTGCGCCGTTCGCTTAACGATTGGGTGATCAGAATAGAAACCCTAACATTCATCCTAAAGGGAGCAGAAAAAATCCCCCAACCTAAACTTTGGGGGAGTGACAGTACGAAGTTTCTTTTAAACTTCGCGACACATCTACAAGAATCCCTTCGACTTTCAACAATTTTGAATATCAAGAGTTGTTAAATTATAAAAGTATCATGAAATTCAGCATTGCAAAAAGCCAAAACCTACATGATTATTATAAAGAGGTGTAAGGTATATTTACGGTTGTTGGGGAGTGACCTCCGGGAGTTACTACGCGACAGGTAGGAATCCATAGGCTACGCTATGTGAGCCCGGCTAAAAATTGACGGACGTCCTTGGAAATTATCTTAGAACGCCGCACTCCTGGATGTGTCCATGTCCCAGCTATTGAAACGTACTCTGTGTAGTATCTTTACCAGTCTCCAATGTATGAGAAAAATAGACTGTCTTAACAAATGGATTCGTAAAATACGTCTATGGAAGTAAAGTAATAGTTTATTCAGTGACATGTTTTATGCTTAGATTACAAATGTTTTGAAATAGAGTACAAAACCAGAACATCTATTCAGTGTTGAAATTATAACGCATTGCGCGCTATGAGGAAGGTACGGACTGCCGAATAACTCAGAAGAGATACAAATTTCTCGGCAGTTTGTTCGTGTGAATTTTGATTTTCATTTTCGAAAGGTTGGTAAAATCCAAGTCTTATGAAAAAACTGAAGGATTGCATTGCGCAATGAAAACACAGCCAACTTGACCGTTTTTGAATATATTTGATTAACCACTATCTTCCCGTAAACAAGATTGTCAATTACTAGTATATTCGACGGGAGAGGTTAAAATAGAAAATAAAATAAAAGATATATTTTTAAAAACGAGTGTCTGTAATTGAAAACTGCACCAAGATTTGTACTCCAGATATACGTCTTGCAGTTTGAAATTAGATCCATTTTCCTAAAATGTGTCAACATTGATTGCCAGGTGTCACTTTTTGCGTCCCTTGGAAACGGTATCAATAATAGCCTGGATGATGTTCGCTGAATCTGATTTGGAAAATGTGCCATTAATAACCTACGTGATGTTTGCTAAATCCGATGTCAAGGCAACACCATCTGCATATATAGTATAATAGAATTTATATATGTACCGATACTTTTTTCTCTAGCAACACACAATTCTTCAGACTCTTAACTTCATTTTCAAGATCATTGATGAAAAATGTAAAAAGTGTTGGTGAGAAATCATCTCCCTGCCGAATACCCAATTGAAATTTCAACCAGTCCGTATATATTACCTCAATTTTAACCGATGCACGCTGATTTAATTCAATGGTTAATAATCTCCAACTATTCCGAATTGAATTAGAGAATGGTAAAAAAAATCACAGTCAATCCTATCAAACTGTAATCAATAAAAAGGTACATATCTACGCCCTGCTTCCTTTCTCAAAGTCACATTTTTGCGTATGGTGTGAGGTCTGCTGTGAATAAATATCTTATTGTAGGAAGACGGAAAACAGTTGTCTTATTGTTTTGCAAGTTTATTTCTCTCTCAATCCATAGTATAGATGGCGATAGTTAAGAGGCGGTAATGCCCTAAAGCCTCTGTAGGATGATCAGAATTACGTGAATCTCTAGGATTTCAAATTGACCAACCGCACTCCTGATCGCAATCTGAAGTGAAAGTAGAAAGAAACACTATAAATACAACATCTGTTAAAAAACTATAGAAAATCAACAATTTCCTCAACTGCTGGCTTTGAACTAGTCCATTAAACATAGTCTATTTCCAGGGAATACTTTATAGATCTTTCCCTCTAATTTACAGATACACCAAGTAACAAGAATGATGGCAATGGACACTTGATTGGGTTTGTGTAGCAGCACACATCCATACAACTAGATATTCGACACTCTATGAATATTCATATACATATTTTAACAGAAAGTTCAGCCATTTGATGGCGTAGAATACTACCTTAATGTTATTGCTGTCTTCTATACAGACCCAAATATTGAGGTAAAGAACAAATTCTTGATTTTTTATGCAACGGTTTGACATTTTGCTTATTAATATCAGGTTGTTACCGGCTGTCTACATAAATATGTCAGGTTGTTCAAGTGGCATAGGAGGTGAGACAAAAGTCAAACCTTCTATAGCTATGGACTTGACCAATCCGACATATTTCCGTAGACAGTCAGTGACGAACTAATAAATGTTTGTTTTGTTGAGGACCAACTATAAAAGGCAAGTATGGTGAAAAATTAATATCAATACTAAACACGATGCAACGGCCACCATTTTGCTACTCGCCGTCTAAAGGAATATAGACGGTAGTCATGTGACACGTTTCAATCAATGACAAGAGAACATTTTAGTCCGACAAAAAAACAAATATGCATAAACTCACTTGTAAAGTCGGCAACTGGAAAATCTTTAAAGGCCCATGCCAACAACGTATAAACATTTGATGCGCTTGATAGTTACCTTGACCGTGGAATTTGTACATCCTACGAACACCCCCGCCAATCCGTCCACACGGTACTCGCCATCCGTGAATGTGGCAACAGCGCTGTACAGACTCAATGTGTCACAAGAGTCGACAACCTGGAAAGAACAAGATCACTGATCATCATGTGAAATGACTGTTTATAAATAACGCAATTTTTTTTGGTTATACTTTGGGACCACAAAAACCAAACAAACAACGCAAGTACATAAACCAAAAACCAAAAATAAATTAAATTCCGACAAAAAAGGAATATTAATGATTGATACTTATGACTATTTATAGATTTGTACATGATTAGGTAAATTGAAGTTTACAACCCGTGTCCGGGACCGCCAGTATTTCGTGACGTGGTAAAAACGTCACAGAGATCATCCACGAATAAGATTGACACTGAGTTAGAACAGTCTGCGTTCAGGTGGGGTACAGCTGCTGGAACTTCGCTAGTTCCGTCACGGTCCGGATCTTTGAACAATTTATCGTCTGATCTTTCAAATAAATTCAATATAAAAGAATAACGACACTTCTGCTGCAAACCTCTAAAAATTATTTTAAGGTTGATCCACCCTCAATTGATGTCATAGGTTTTTCAAAAATCTTTTATTTTAATAAACTTTGCACTGTATAGAAATAATCTTTTAAAGGAATTTCATTCACTGGAATATAATGAAATAATTTGGTAAAACTTTTGATCATGAAAAATTGCTATTTTCCCATTTTTGAAAGACATAACAAGCCTGATAAAAACTGTTCGACATGCGATCAAGTTCGCTTCCGATCAGTTTACCCTAATTAATTAATTATAACGAAAAAAAATATTGTCAAGGTGCAATAACTCCTAGGGTGGCAATTTCTACCTTAGATGTATTCCACATCGATTTCTATTATGCACATTAAATTTAATGCATATTTACAAATAGGCTGTTTTTTTCTAAACTAGCTAACTTGAAATTTGTCATTTTTATTTATTTTATTCAATTCTGTCTACAAACAATCATTCAAATGTGTGATTTTCCCACACTTCTGTTTTATATGTCTGACATCTTAAAAAAGTGGCAACATACACATTTTCTTTCATAATTAACTAGATTAAACTATAAACGAGTAGAAAAAGAAAGAATTTTAAATTTTTGCACACATAAATTCCTTAGAATTCCTGAGGGTGGATCTACCTTAAAAACGCAAACTATATTATGCTTTCATTAAAATAAAAAAAAAAAATTAGCGTATGGAGTTTCCTTATTTCCACGAATTTCTCACTTACGTCTTAAGGAGAGGGGGAAACTTACATAGGGTAAGGAATCTATATTGCAACGTTTGGACACTATAGAAAATATATAAGGTTCTTATTTTAAAGGGCGCTGGACACGGTTCTGAGCTAAAAAGATTCAAATTTTAGATTTCCATTTTTAATGTTTACAATGCTCACTAGGTATTTCTAATGGTCAGCAAAATTTGACACGTCATTTGTTGAGTTACAAGAGAGATACAGCACTTATCAATTCTTCACAATGTAAAACAAGACTCGAGCCTTGTTTTTGTTTACATAAAGATTGCTTCAAAGAAAATACCATGTTTAAAACAAAAGTGAGATGTGAAAATCACTAGGAACTGTTTAGTTGTGTTCAGACTGAACTTGTAACATGAATAGATCTGCTTTAAACGAACGTATACTAGCATATTCAATGTAGGTAACAAAAACATGACTCAAAGCTTTGTTACATAGTGATGAATGTGTAGGTGCTGTATCTCACTTGTACCTCAGCAAATGTACGTTCAAATTTTTGCAGACCATTAGAAATACCGTAGTGAGCATTGTAAACATTTAAAATGGAATTCTAAAATTTGAACATTTTTAGTTCTCAGAACGTGTCCATGCCCCTTTATAATGAATTTTCTAGCTGTAGTTTAAAAGTACTTTGGGGATTAAAGAAAAGAAAGAAAAATTGAGTGCTTACTAGATTAGAGAAGACCGGGGTTGTGGAACCGACAGTCGCAGGAGATGATGCTAAAAGTAGAATAAAACAAAAAGTATGTTTATAGGCACACAGCGATATAATCAAAAATTAGATGATCCAAAATAATAAATGGGTTCAGACCGAGAAGCTCACATTGATGATGAATTATGTTATGTACATGTTCGATCAATACTGACCTCAGTATGGAAATAATTAACACCTACGCAAGATGAAAAAGTGTTTCTACCCCTATATACCAGAAAGCTTAACATTTTTGCCGTCACGAACTTACTGCGTTGTCTATCTGGTCGTTGTTTTTAAAGATAGTTGCTGTACAACAGTTGATACCTTGTAAATTTTTACCCATTTCTTTTCAAACTCTTCAACAATAATGTTGTAGATATCATCCATACGTCTGCGTTTCTCTGATAAATTCTACTAAATAACCATTAATATTTTACTTAGCTTTAAACTTTTCCTTTAACAATTGTATTGACTTGAGAAATAGGAGAAAACCCACTTACTTGACTAGCGAGTGGCTGTGTTTGTCGCGGGGTGGGTGGTGGTTGTTGAGGAATGGCGGTGGTTATGTTATGGGAGTGGGTGGAAGTTTGTCGCGGAGTGGGCGGTGGTTGTTATGGAGTGAGGTGGAGTTGTCGCGGAGTGGGCGGTGGTTGTTATGGAGTGGTGGTGTACTGTGTGCATGACCATGTTTTGTTGTGGCTTCGATCGTGGTTGTAGTCACTGGCATCAATAGAACAAAACAATGCCTTTGATTTACTTACTCGAACATTGTAAATATTATCCTAAAATTAATTTATTTTGCGACAAAGTGGCTGCTTGTTTCTCACATGTTCTATTAATATAGGGAGAATTATCCATATATAATCAACAGGTTTAACATAATTATTTATTTAACTGGATGAAAGAACGAAGTTGTAACATGTAAAATTTGCCTGGACTACTAATATATAATAAGTATAATAACTTATATTTACTTGGATATGATGTAACAGGTATTTCTGTACGACGGAATTAAAACACTTAGCTGCATGGATGATAGAGCGATGATTCAAACATTAATTTACATGGATGACGGAATGACGCATTTTTAAACATTCAATTACCTGGATGATGATTTTACATAAATTACCTGCATGATGATTTTACATATAATTTACCTGGATGATGGAATGATTTTTACATATTTACCTGGATGATGGAATGATGATTTACATATTTACCTGGATGATGGAATAAATAATTTACATATATTTCTGGATGACAAGAAGCAAGGATCACCTGACGTCTTTATGGAATCTAAAAATAGAGCATATAATTTTAGTAAACGAAGAAAAACGAAGTTATCACATACCGGACCTGATTAGGACAATTATACCTTTATTACCTTGCATATGGAACAACAGACTATTGAGACAGGAAGGATCGTTCTTAAGCAGGTGTTCGAATATCCCTCCATCTGAAACATAAAGAGATTAAGATGAACATTTGATAGAATTTAGTATTAAATGCACGTGTATTGAGCTAATAATTTCCTTCGGTACTATTCCTATCATGACATAATTACAATACTAGTAGCACTATATGTGATTATTCGAGTAGACAAAAAGGCAAAGATAACGAACAGTTGAATCAATCTTGCAAGTCTCAAACAGAATACCATACAAGCGTTGGGCAAACATGTGTCCTCTGGATACACCAGAGTGGGATCGAGGTGCCAAGGAGGAGTAAACAACCCCTTTCGACCGGTTACACCCGCAAATGAGCCCATTGTCTGATCAGTAATCCGTAGTCAAAAATCAGGCATAAAAGAACGCTTAACAATTGGTATAAAAACACGTCAGGCAGATAAAACACGAATATCAATACACCTGAGTTTGTATATAAAACATCTGCCTATAAATGCAGTCTCAAAAACCTAGATACAAACGTGCAAAATTCTCAATGTGCCTATTTATAGTCTGTAAACTGTATCCGGCTGAATAAGATGTTCTTCAATGAAAAGTGATGATAACGAACAGTAACCCACAAAACAAAGAGTAAGGCAAACACGGACCCTAGCTGGATACACCAGACTTATTAGAATCATGTGTCTAGGAGGAGTAAGCATCCCCTGTGGACCGGCTACACCCGCCGCGAGCCCTTCACGCCGATCAAGCAAATGAAACACCCGCAATCAAATAACACATGCAAATAACGGTCAACCAACTGATTAAAATGTATAATATTTACCGCGATGTGAGAGTGACAGATCTGGGGAGAAGCGTGGGACACATTCAGCAGATGTTGGATTATACCTGCAAATTCAATCAACTTCTTTATGGACACAATAAATTGCAATAGACCCTAGCATCGCATTGCTCACCATGTGTATTCATAGAAATTAATTTCCTGTTGTGTCACCACTCGAACTTTACGCAATTTCCAGGGGGGGGGTGGGGGTGGGGTGGGGTGAATTCAAGTTAGGGGGTGCAACTTCACAACGCAGGAGGTCCGGGGCAAATCCCTGGTGGGAATAACAGGGGGCGAAGTCCCCGGAAGTTCCGAGTTTGTTTTTAACTATTTTATGTCATTTCTAAAATGCGTGGAATTAATTAAATGACACAATTATGTGGGTTTATGGAATAAAATACAAGTTCTCCTAACGAAAGTCGCAATACAGCAAAAAAATTCTTGTCACTTTATTTCTCTGAGAGTGGAAAAAATTATTGTTTCTTTAATCGTTTTTTTCTGATCAAGAGATCATAAATATACCTTAGATATGAATATTGTAGGGGAAGGTGGGTGGAGCGTCGAGTGCGCCCCTTGAAGTCACCATCAATATGGGAGGAACAGGGTTGGAACACAGGCGCTTGTTTCATAAACTTTGCAAAGTATACTATATAATAACACAAGGTGTCCATCTTTTTGGGATGAAATGTAGGTCACCGCTATAAAAAACTCGATATTTCTTTTATTCTTCCATTTCAGCATCTAACAAACACATACAATGTTTTACTGGAAACCCCTTTCTTGATCTCCTATAGACTCCCCTACCACCCCCCTCTGTAACACTGACATTGACCCTCAAAATTGAATGCTTCATTGCCCAGACTAAAAATCCACTGTCTAACAACTCAAAACTTCCGGTTTGCCGATTGTCGCGGGTTACGCGCACTCTCATTGGCTAACTTTTTTTAGTTTTCAGTGACTAAAGAGTTTGTGAATACCAATAGCCAATGACAGCGCGTGTAAAACCGTTGGACTATCGGTGTAATATTTTTATATTTGAACATGTAGACATGGAGAAAGCGCTTGTAGTACAATTACTTTCATGGATTGTGTCATTCTGATGTCATTCTGATTTTTATTTCATATGTATATATATATAAATAACTTATGGCAAGACCATGTTATTATAGTTGGAACTTGTGTCCTTGAACATGGAGTTTGACCCACTTTTACGCATTCAATATTTCCTGAACTGTATAAAACTGAGATTTCATTTTGTTTATAAATTTCTTATGACAAGATTATGATGTATGACCTTGTGACCTTTGGCTTAACCACAACAGCAAAGTCATAATGGTGTTGAGGCATGCCTGTGTTATATGATATGTTGTAATCCTTTTGGGCAAGGTTGAGGTAACAAATGTGGGATGGAATATTTTTTTACAGAAATAAAGATCGTTGAAAATTCTTTCACAATCATCAATGCTGATCCAGGTAACTAAGGTAAATGATGTGGCCCATGGGCGCCATGTTATCATTTTCCAATGAAAGAGACTTCATGTGAACAACCTTGAATGCTCTTTACGCAAGGGTTATTTGTATAATATTTGGTTGAAATTGGCCTAGAAGTTTTGTTTTAAAGCGGAAGTCAAAACTCCGAAAAATTGACAAAGATTAAAGAATAATCAGAAATATTCATATGAGCTATCGATTCAGGTGAACTAAAATTATAATACTTGATACCAAAGTAATTACAAGACTAGTGATTGTACTAAAATCATAAAACTCGAGAAAATGATATTGAGAAATGGAGCTTTACCTCTGTAAGTGTGGTGTCGAATGCATTTGTAATAAGCTGAAATCAAAAGAAAACCGTAAAGACATGTAAACAAATAGTATCTGAAGTGTTTACAGTTAGCAAAACTTATTCCTAGGTGTTTACAGTTAGCAAAACGTATTCCTAGGAAAAGGAAAATATATACATGTATATGAAATGTGAAGATACCGAACATTGATCAATCTTATAACTCCTAAAAGAAATAACAAATTAAATTTAAGAGTTTGATGGAGAAGGACCCCTGGATACACCAGAGGTGCCGTTCAGGTGTCTAGAGAGTAAAATCTCTTCTACACCAGTCACACCCACCGTAAGCTCTATATCTCGACCAGGTAAACGGAGTAATCCGTAGTCAAAATCAGTGAGTAAAGAATGGCATAGCAGTTGGTATGAAAAAAAAAAAACACCGACAAAGAGCATTTGACCTAATGAAAGCTTGCATTGACAAATCATTTCTTTATGAACACCAAAAAAGAATTCATCTGGGAAATGCTTACTTCAAACGAGACAGTCGAAACCCCTGTAACATCAACGTATTTGTCATAAGCTTGAGTTGATTTAAAATATGATTATATGTGGCGCTCTTGTGTACGTATCGAATCAGTTGAGAC